>CAMOHE010043913.1:5919-56163 GCA_946598075.1 Artocarpus hirsutus
TAGTACATCAAAAGACAAAAGTTAAGAATACAAGCCCATTATTCATTTTAAGATTAAGACATAACACATGTGATTGTCTAAAAAGAATTGATTTAAACAAATAGAATTATTAATCAAATCAATTCAACTTTTTGTCCTGATCTAATATAACGTAACCTATGACAATATGCCAATATTTCTACTCACGAAGTCCTACTCCGATGATACAAAACAAGTCATTTTTCGTTAGAGATGTAGAAATGTAATAATCTTAACATGAATAAAGCGCCCAACTTTATTCCCTCGATTTCAGACCTTATCATTTAGAGTTTAGACTATTATTTTTAAGATTCATGCCTTCCACATAATCTGTCCATCATATACACAATCTTAAAAGTTTAGACTAATAGTCTCAGACTTTTGTTTACTTTTGTATATTCAACAGAAATGAACATAAACGAGGACAACATTTGATATATGAATAATAAATAAACTCTTTATTGATTAAATATCTTCAAAAACTTATTATATCATTTAATCCTTAGAGCACCTAGTCTAAAGTTACGACCTAAAATGAGGGATAGTGAATGTAATTGGAAGAAATAATTTGAAGATTTAGAAAGTCAAAAAAATTTGAAAACTATAATTGGGCCCATAAAATCATAGAAATAAATCAAGCTTACTCCGGAGTCTTTAATATTAAATAAAAAGATAAAACACAAATAGAAAATTTAAATGAAAACATACAAAATTAAATGAATGCTCATGGAATAAGTAAAAAATACAACTGCACACTTTTAGTTACAATAAAAATTCAAATAACAAATAAAAACAAAGTTTACAAATAATCAATTATCTACTAGAAATGTTCATTTCATGTATCTTCCATGCACCAACAAGAAACAAAAATGAAGGGAGTATATACCATTTGAATAGTGAGGAACATCTATGACAATCCAAGACATCAAGTAGCAATCAACTAACCTGAAAAGGAAAGTAAGGTGTGAGCACACACTGCTCAATAAGAAATCTGTTACTCGCCTCTCGATTTTTGTTACTATTATTATATTACATATAAAATCCTTATAAAGTTAACAAACAAATTATCATATCAATATGAAAATTCATTAATTTCACAATTTATCAAACGAATCAATAACTCAAAGTTTGTAATCATCACTCAAATTCTCCTACTCACATCCTGGGATATTAGTAAAGGAAAGAAGAAGAGGCATAAAAGTTTCCATTGTGCCCCAAATAAACACCCCGTGTCTGTTATGCCCCAAATAAGCACCTCGTGAAATAGGCCATGTAATAATAGTGGTACCAAATATTATATGATGTCCATTGTACCCAACAAATGAGTAGCCTATGGGACATAACATTAAAGAATACTTCGAGTGGCCTTAAAATTTATACGATAGCACCGCATGAGGTCTCAACATATAACAGAATTGTTATAAACCAACTAGCTCCTAAAAACACTCCCAATTCATGCTACCCACAATAATTAGTTTTAACAAAACTTTAGTAGCATAATGACTTAAATTTCTTAAAACCAAAAATTCAAACCTGCAAGAAAACAAGCTACAAATATGTTGGTGCACCATAAGTGCAAGATGCACTATCTAGAACAATTATATGTATTGAATCATAATAAAATATCGATATTCAAATCAATAAATCTTCAATAACAATCAATTTAGATTTTTTTTCCTTAACTTTATAAATCATAAAGTACCTAAAAATCAAACCATTGGACAATATTAAACACTGGATTGATCAAAAGTCCTTTTCAAATTCAACACATGTTGGTGTCAATATTGTTAATATAATTTGGCATCACTACTAATAGGGGCTAAATGCAAGATTTTTACTGATTATCAAAGTCTTAAGTATATCTTTGCTCAGAAAGAACTGAACATGAGGCAATAGAGATGACTTGAATTGGTTAAAGACTATGATTGTAAAATCCTGTATCACAAAGCTAATTGAGTGACTGACGCTCTCAACCGGAAGGCAGTATCTCCTCTTGCGACAATGCGACTGTTGCTAAAACCTCTTCAAAAAGACTATAGAATTAGGAATCGAGTTGACTATGGGAAGATTAGCTGATTTATCTTTCCAGCCTACCATCTTGGAAAATGTAAAAGAACAACAAGAAGCAAATTCCTCATTACTTAAGACCAAGAACGAAGCTCTAGAAAATAAGAAAATAGAATTTAGCATCTCAAAAAGGGGTATTCTCTACTACAAGGGCAGATTATGTATCCCCAGTGAAGAATACTTGAAGAAACAAATACTGGAAGAAGCTCACGAGGCACTGTATTCTATTCATTTGGGAGCTACCAAGATATATAAAGACTTAAAGGAGAACTTTTGATGGCATGTAATGAAGAATGATATTGCCTAGTTTGTCAGCAAATGTCTTACATGTCAAAAGCTAAAGGCTAAACACCAAAGTCTTATAGGAGAATTACAAAAGACAGGAATTCTAGAATGAAAATGGGATCAGATAACCATGGATCTTATGGCCAAATTACCCAAAAACCATTGGAAAATAGGATGCTATATGGGTAACTGTGAACAGATTAACTAGATCTACACACTTTTTGCCCATTAAGCTTAGCAATTATGTGGAACAGTTAGCTAAACTATACGTTGCCCAAATAGTTAGATATCATAGAGTGCCAAAATCCATTATTTCTAATCACGATGGTCGATTCACCTCTAAGTTCTAGAAGAGAGTTCACTAGGCGATGGATGCAAAGCTAATTTTCAGTACAGCTTTCCATCCCTAGACGAAAAGTTAGTCCTTTCAGACTATTTAGACTCTAGAGGATATATTAAGAGCATGTGTGCTAGATTTTTCGAAAGGATGGAAAAAGAGGCTTCCATTAATAGAGTTTGTGTACAACAGCAATTATCATGTTCCAATTGGCATGGCTCCATATGAAGCTCTTTATAGACGAATATGTAGATCTCCACTTCACTTGCATGAAACCAAGAAAAAGGTGTTATCAACAATGGATTTTGTTCAAAAAACTGCAAAGGACATATAATTAATCCATCAACAAATGGATACTGCTCACAGTCGTCAAAGGAGTTATACTGATAGATGACAAAAGCCTTTAGAATCTCAAGTGGGAGATTCGGTCTTTCTAAAAGTAGCACTTATGAAAGGAATAATGAGGTTTGGGAAAAAGAGAAAGCTCAGTCCAAGGTATATTGGGTTGTATGATATTTTGGAAAAGGTGGGCAATGTTGCCTACAAGTTAGCTCTACATCCTAAATTGGCATCTGTTCACAATGTGTTGTATGTGTTAATGCTAAAGAAATATTTACCAGATCCATCACATGTACTTCAACATGAACCAATGAAAGTTCAAGAAGATCTATCTTATAAAGAGAAGCTAATCTAGATACTGGCACGAGAAGAGAAGGAATTGAGAAACAAGAAAATACTACTTGTAAAAGTCTTATGACGCAATCAGCAAGTAAAGGAAGCAACTTGGAAGCGAGAGGATGATATGAGAAAGAACTACTCATAATTGTTTTGATTTCTGAAGACGCAAATTTATAAGGAAGGTAGATTGTAATGCTTGAGAAAATTCATTAATTTAAATCCAAAATTAGTTTGGATTTAATTAATAAATTTTCCTCGATAGATTGTAGTTTATAAAATTTACGATAAAATGTAAATTATTTACAGATAATATGAATGTATATTATGTCTGTAAATTTTATGCAATTCGAAGTATTTTAATATACAAATTTTGTTAGTTTAAATACTCAAAAATTTAGGAAATACTCCTAAAGTGAAATCTATATCACACTAATTCTAATTTTTCTGGTATAAATTAATAAAGTGTAAATATGTTATTTAAAATAGAAAATTATACCATGGTCCAAAATAGTTTAAAATGGTCAAATACTAGTTAGTTAAACTAGTAAAGGTTTCTATATCTACAATCTATCGATTGATGGAATACAATATAGAAAGACATAAAAAAGGAATAAAGGTCACAGTACAGTGTAATTGTACTGATAAAGTAAAAACATATATATAAGAGATACTGTATTGGGATTAGAAAAGAGGTAATAAGGTTAGAAATTAAATCCTAGATTCTTTAAGTATATATATTTTCTCAATTTTTCACTAACAATATAGGAAAAATACAATGTCGCATAAAACCACATTGTGTAAAGTTTTGTGGGACCCACCATAAAATGCCACTCAAAAGGGTAGAATGTTGTCACATTGCCCCTAGAGGTGTCCAGTTTCTATCCATGGCTTTTTTGAGCCAAAATTTATCATAAAAGATCTAGAATGCAAGTTTGGAATAAAAAATCTCTCTTCTCTTCCCTCTTGGTTAGGCCGTTCCTAGAACTCTATCTCCCAAATTATTTTGCTTCAAAATAACCTGAAGATCCATCTCTCAGTTAAGAGCTAGACCAACATCAAGTGCTACGTTTAAGGAAAGGCAATTTTGGAAGGTAAAATCTAAACTTTTTCTCTCATGTTTTAAGGTTTTCTTAGGATTTTAGAAGGGGATTGATGGAAGATTTTCTATTATCTATGTCAAGGTAATAGTCAAGGTCAAGCTCTTGTGATGGCTCACAAAGCTCACCAAAGAATCCTTGGATAAATCCTAAACTTTTAAACTAGAAATTATGTCATTTTCTTAGAAGTTTTGTGTGTAATAATTAAGGTAGAGACTATAGCATGTTTAAAGGACATTATGGCATGTTTATGTGATTTATTATGTGCTTAGTGATGATGTGAGATGAGTAGAAACTAGGGTTAATGTGACTCAAAACAAAGTTTTTATGATTTCACTTAAATTAGAGATTTTGTTAGATTTTGAGGTAACTTAATTTTTGGGAAAAATATTAGTTCTGCTCAAATCAGTGAGGATAACTATTTTTATGAACAAAATTTTGTAAAATTCCATAGGGGTTAAATTAGAAAGTTTATAATTTTTGGGGCAATTTTGAAAAAGGCCAAAAACCCTAATGTGCAGTCTGAATTTCAAAAAATTTAAAACACAAAAGTTGTAAATGCATCGAAACTATTAAGAATCGCGAATGGCCGTGAAAATACTGCACGGTTTCTAAGTTACGAATTTCACAAGTTTTAATCACAAAAAAAAAAAAAAAAAATCAAGAAAAAAAGGTGTTAAAAAGAGAATCATTTTTAAACTAAAGGAATTTGGCTTAGAAACTTTAGAGAATATTAATTCTTGTGAAAAATCGAGCCCAAAGGTATAAATGATTGTTTATGGTTCTAGGGACAAAATCATCAAAATTTTTATAATTCAGGTTAAATCATGAAGCTTTGTTAAAATGGATTTTTACCGTAAAAAGAAAATCGACACCTTGTTTTTCTTGTCCCGTAGTCAATAAGTAACATTTTACAACAATTTAGCAAAAATGACATCAAAAAGTTTTCTAACGCCTATCGAGGGCAAAAACGTCTTTTTTGCAAGACGGCTCGAACGGATCCCCGAAACATCCAAAATAAAAAGCACCTCTCAGCGGTAATTTTTTCATATTTCGTTAATAATGAAAAGCCAATGCGAGATATGAGAAAACAAATTCCGCAACGATGACTAAGTTTCGTTATCGACAAGTAGCCGATAATAACAAGTTAGCTAATGATAATAAATTGTCCAAACAGGACACTTTGACAGATAGTGTGGGAAAAATTGGATAAGTATGGAACAAATTCCAAATAAGTTCTGAACCCTATGTATAGAGTGGGCAAAAAGTTTTTTTAAAAAAAGTCATTTATTTCATTTAAATCAATTGCATTTATAATTCACTTATCTTAAGTTATCAAGCATCATGAATGATATGATACCATAATTTAAAAGAACAGGTAAATGACTCACTAGATAAGATAAGAAAGTGTTACACCAACCTCCCGACTCAAGGAGAGTTCTAAGATATGTTGTGACCTCAGTGCTACGATGACCCATGTACGCATTGGGTTCAAATACTTAAGCCCTAGTTAAGTTAAGGATATGAAGTGAATAATTAAAGTTTATAAATAAGCATAAATGGATCATGCATACAAATAAAAATTATTTGTGGGCCATGTTTGGACTTATTGAGCATTAACTCACTTTGTTACTTCATATTGTAAGAAATCCAACCAAGAGGTCGGAATAGAATCATTATTGAGTTAGCAATGATGGATGAGCAGATGTGTAGTCTAGGATATAGATATCGCCACAAAAATGTTTTTGTTGTATGTTAAGTATTTTGGGATGTGTTATTTTGAAAAAGAATATTAAATATGCTATGAGATGTAATATAAGATAAGTAAGTATTTTAAACTTTTTTGAAAATAATGATACATTTATAATATATGTAAATTGAAAAAGTATTATGTATAAGAAACGTTTTCAAATTTTGATAGTTAAGTAAGTAAGAAAAGAAATGACTCGAAAAGTTATGTGGGGAAAATAAAACACCAGGACGGTAAAAGAATCCTACGTAGACATACATGGTTATAACTTACGTTGAATTTTGAGGGTCAAGCTGATTCCAGATGACAAAGTCATGCCGCTAAGGCAACGAGGGAACTTCTCTCTCATCTTATTTGAGGTTTGACTGACCCCATCTCCACAGTGATTGAATTTATTTATTCAAACAAAGGCAGCAAACAAGCACCCACTCTTCTTGTGAGTTGCTACCACTTTTATTTAATTTAATGCAATAAATAAATAACGATAAAACTAGGACTTTAGTGGGATTCTTTCCGCCAATGCCAGCTATGTAAGTTAGCGCACTAATTTCCCATCCGTTTCTGATTTTTATTGCACCTTTTGCTTTCTACTAATTTTTTAGTCTACCGGGGACCCCTCTAATGAAAATCCTATTTGGAGTACACATTTTAAAATCATTAGATTTGATCAAAATCTTTTTCATAACAGATGCAACGGCTGAATGTTGATACCTTTTTCAGTTTCCATCATAGAAAATTGCCCAATCCATTACCCAACAAAATAAAAATAATAATTGGCACTTATGTTTGAATGGTAAGAGACCAAGTGTATTAACCAGCTACCTTCATCAAGAATGAAAAGATCATTTGTAGAACAATGTCCACTCTCTTGCTTTGCAACACAAATAGCCAACAATTTGTCAAAACTATCCTCCAACTCCATCAGCATTGTCTTCTTCTTCTTCTTCTTCTTCTTCTTCTGTTTGGTTATATCAGGAAAACACAGTCTGTATCATCCGGCTTTACACATAATCATCCAATACAGAACACCAAATGGGGACTGCCCCAACAAAAAATTTGAAGAATTCTAGCCAACAATTGCCACATTAAAAAAGAAAAGAAAAGTGAAATGGTAATAATAATAAACAATGATTGTTTCAATTACACATTGCAATTTCAAAGGTCTAATAATTTTTTTCCTGTTGTCATTAGTCCATAGCTGTCAAGTATGGGGATCTTGAGCAGAAGAATGGCCATAGCTATGCCTGGAATGCTTTGGTTTTTCTTTCATCGCTTCAATCCTTTCCAACGCCTCCACAACATCCTTCATCGAGGGACGATATTTAGGCTCTGATTCTAGACATTTCAAGGCAAGCTGTGCTGCTTGTAACGCAGCCTTGGGGGAGTATTGGCCCTCCATCCTCACATCCATGATTGTACTCAACTTTCTTTTTGAAGAGAGACATGGCTTAGCCCAGTCAACAAGATTCTGTTGTCCGCTAGGGCGTTTTGTATCAAGTGCTCGTAAGCCTGTTAACATTTCAAGTAGCACAACACCAAAGCCATACACGTCGCTCTTTACGTATAAATGACCTGTTCAATTGACAAAAGAAAAAGTGTCAAACAAAAAACCCTCTGATTTCACCAACAAGAAATAATGAAAATGTCATTTTAAGTATTGGCAAAAGTCTAATTGTCACCTGTTGCAATGTATTCCGGAGCTGCATAACCGTAGGTGCCCATGATCCTTGTCGTCACATGCGAGTCTCCACCAGATGGCCCCAATTTTGCTAGCCCAAAATCTGAAATCTTTGCATTGTAACCCTACACAAAAGGTTGGGAAGAAATTAGGTCCAACGATTTGACACATATAGCAATTTAGTGATACGAACAATCTGACCTAAAAAATGAATATGTGACCACATGTTAGAATAGCAGATAAGGAAGATCTAAATTTGTGAATAATCAAATGAACACCAAAATTTTTACATCTCTTTTAGTGTTTCTTTAGCAACCAAATTAAGCATAATGCTTCCTGGGTAACTAGAGGGTTACATCCTTAATGCTGACAATTAGAGGTGTCAATCCAGATCGGTCAAGCCAAAAGGAGAAAATAGGTTGAACCGGCCCACAAAAGCAGGCAAGGTCGGGCTAGAGACGGGAATAGAGGCCTGGCCTGCCCCTAAAGTCCAACAGTCCTAGCCCGGCTCGGATTGGATTTTTAAGGAATACTTGCAATGAAAAAAAAAAACTGTGCGGCGCCTAAAACTAGGCCCGGTCCAGTTCGAGGCTTGGGCTGAGCTAAGCCAAACATACAAAGCCCCATGCCGACTCATTTAGCTTAACCCAAACTGACACCTCTAGCTGGCAAACATGTGATAAAGGATAATAATGAAATGCAAGTCGTGACAGAAGAGGTGCAATACCCCATCAAGAAGTATGTTTGAGGCCTTGAAATCTCTATATATGACTTTCTTCTCCGAGGTGTGCAAGAAAGCCAATCCGCGAGCTGCCCCGATTGCTATTTGAAGTCTTCTGTCCCAAGAAAGCGGTTCGACGGTAGGATGCCCTGCTCAATAAGAATAGAATTCCTACTTTAACAGAATTACTTCAATGGAAAAGGGAGAAGACATTGTATGTTTTCACTTAGGAGAAGTCTATAAAAGATTATTCTCCTTCCATTATTTCCTATTGAAGTGAAATTAAATGAGCTCTTACTTCTAAAAAGATGGTTCTCCAAGCTTCCCTTGGGCATGAACTCATAGACAAGAAGCAACTCTTTGTCCTCCCAACAATATCCTAATAGCCTCACCAAGTTTGGGTGAGAAAGCCTTCCTAAAAAGTTTACTTCTGACTGCATTCATAAATTATATATATATATACAGACACATATATCAAAGGAGAAAGACATTTATATAAGCCCCTCCCTGCCCCCAGATCAACAATTGGAATATATACAGGCAAAAAAAAAAAAGGCGTCAAAATTATTTATTTGTTTGTTTCCAATTGAGGGCTCATTTCATGGCTTAAAATGAGACAACTAGTGGCACTAAAGGGCATATTAAATATCTCGACCAACTCATGCATTGTTATTAAACACTTGGAGAAAAAATGGATTCTTAAATATAACCAACATTAATACCAAAAGTAAAGAGCGACCCCTGTCTTCATCTGCTAAATTTCTGCAGTCCAATTGAAAACAATGAATACGACGATTACTACAAACGTTGAGTTTGTTAAACTAGCTCAATCATGCTCAGGCTATCTTATTACAACAACCCAAAAATCGGTTGTTTTACTTTGCTATTATGGCATTTGCACGGGAGAATTAATTAATAATTGTGAGGAAAGAAAATGACTTAAGGTTAAGTTTAGCGGAGTGTATCAAGGTCTCAACTTTCCCAAATTGGAAAATTATACACACACTACATGTACACGAAAAAATATATCTGAGTGTCATGTTTCTTTTGAACATCATGACGCTTAGTACAATGATAGTACAATAACTAAAAATCTCCCATAAATGAATTATAGCAGAATTAATGTCTAATTTGGATAGCAGAGTATTCATCTATAGAAAAGAAGCATTCATTTCATTTTTAAAATAAATAGTTATGAATATATATGCATAGTTACATAATTCAAAAAAAATATATATATATACCTGCCACTCTTGCAAACCTTGCATGCTTTCAGATTTCAATTTCTTGATAGCAACCATCATACCAGTTCCAACCTTGGAAGGAGCCAGAGTTCTCTCATCCACCCAGCCTTTGAAGACTTTCCCGAAGCCGCCCTCGCCGAGCACCGTGTCCGACTTGAAATTCTTTGTGGCGGCCTTCAACTCCGAGAAAGTGAACACCCTCAAATTCGGTGTCTCCAAGAACTGCCCGTTCGGGTTGTTAGTCTCGTCCATGTTTCCACTTGCCGCCTCCGAATTCTGACTCCTCTCCGCGCTGCTGCTCGTCGCCGAGAACCCAACAGTGTTCTTGCTGTGAGAACTTGATGTTCCTAATTAATGTCAAAAAAAAAAAAGAAAACATAAAAAAAAAATCATTCATATTGGTAATGATTGCAAGCTTAACTTAGCGGTAACGTCAAAACAGTCATAAAGACTTTGATTGATAAAAGTTTATGGAGTTGTACTAAATTAGAGTATACCTTTGTAACTCGACTGTCTCATTATAATTGAGAGCTCAACTTCATCTTTCTCTCTCCCTCTCTAATTAAACTAGAGATTCACTATCTCTCTCTCTCTCTCTCTCTCTCTCTACTTTCCTAAACTATAATTGATTAAAAAAAGGAAGGTATGAACAATAATTGAAATGGAAAACAGTGACAAACCCCGTTGAGATTGAGCATCAAAAACAGAAAATTTGGTGGAAACAATAAAGACCCAATTGAGAAATTGAACTATGGAATCTTTATGAACTTTTGTGGCTGTAGAATAGTTAGTTTTTGTACCTGGACTAGTGGGTGTTGCGGTTGAAAGAGGTCTGGGATCATTAGCAGGAGTTCCCAAGCAGAGACCCATAACGTACTAACTACTAGCTAGTATTAAGTCTGCTCAATTATCAACCTCTATTGATGAATTTTTTCTTTAGAAGGTTATGAATTGGAACATAAGTTTTTAGCGGGGTTTGATTGGTTCTGAGGAAAAGCTAAAGAAAAGCAAAAAAGGAAAAAGGGAAGTAGTGGATGATGACGATGATGAGGGACTAGGGAAATAATGGAAAGAAAAGGTGGGTTTGGATATATATATATATATATATATATATATATGTATATATATATATATATATACACACACAACATTTGGTATCTTGGTCTGTAGGGACATGTTATTTTACTCTGTTCTTCCTGGCAGCTACCAAGAAACACACCTTGTGGTCGCTTTACTTATCCTGTACTATGTTGTATTTCCAAACTTCAAATTTTTCTCTGCTTTTACTTTTTTACCAATTTTTTCTTTTTTTTTTTTAGGATAATTAAAGGGGTCTTTGTTCTTGTTGCAGCAAGGCCAAAGTAGCCGACGTTGTTTAACCTGCTTTGTTGTTCAACTGGCACTTGTCAGTTTCCCTTACAAATTAATATTGAGTCAACTCTCCTCAAAGAATATATAAAGTCAACTCTCTAGGGTTGTAGGACCTTGCTTCATTGACTCAACCTCCCCATAGGATGGCCGGGTCGGGCAATTGAGCCGGGATGGAGAAGGTAAGAGGAGGCTTGGCCTAAAAGCCTACATGAGCTTAGAGTCAGATCTTGTTGCACTTTAAATAAAAAATGGGATCCGGCCGTCACAACTGGGGCCTTTATGAGTCGAAGATCTAGGCCCAATATGTCCCAAGGACCGAGCCGAGCACATGACCAACGAGGTGCCCCCGATCCCAGCCCCGGTCCAGCCCATTTGGCTAGCCCTTGAAGTTCTACCTCCCAATCCCATGTCATCAAATTTCTTAAGCAAAGACCTTTTTTTGTCTTTTTTAGAATAATTCTTAAGCAAATATCGATGCTTTATTATAGAGTTGTCCTATCTCGTTTGTGGGGTTTAATTTGTGGTACCATCAAATGCCGCTCTATTGTATTGTGAAGTTGTAAGGTTGAAGTATGTTGCACTTTTTAATCTCAAATATTTATTTTCTCTTCGCTATTACAATAATAAATTACATATCTTATCTTCATTTTGACTAATATTGAGATTTTTCCTCCCAATGTAATAAAATTTTTCTATTCATTAACCTCGATTTAGGAGGGTTTTTTTTGGCTTTCTTTAAAATGGCCATAAATTTAGAACCACCCTACTAAGAGAAATTTCAGTGTCAATTTAAACTAACAACATTTTACATTTGGATGACTTAGCAGATTATTGTAAATGTCAAAAACAATGACTGGAAAGGAAAAAGACAAGCCCTTTTGATGATATTTCACTGAAAGATTTAAAATGGGAAAGAACAAAAAAGATTTTTGAATCGACTATGGTTAGTTTATGCATACTAAAGTGGAAATGTGAAAAGCAATAGAAAAGGACGTTAGAGAAGTCGGTTTTTTCATCATGAAGAATGCTTTAACAAGAAAATAGATAGATCAATAGACTTCTTATGTCTACATTTCATAATTGGAACGTCTGAATTTTCTTGTTTGTAAATTGTTAAAGACTAGAAAGTATGTCAATGTAATTGTCATTTATTTATTTATTTATTTTTGTTTGGTGGTCATAAGCCAAACAAAAAGATAAGTATTTTTGTATTGGTTACTTGTGACGTGGGAGAATTTCTAATGGTAAAACCACCTGTTATTAAGTCTTTTCTACGGTAATAATATATAATTATGTATAAGAAAGTTGGTTAAGATCTTGTCAAAAAGAAAGTTGCTTGAGAGTTGCCTTTTTCCTGTGCTTAGCAACCTAATCTTTTGTGGTCTTTAAACAGCTAACACAACTTATTGAAAATTCAAGGTATAATCTTGAAAGGAAAGGATGTCAAATTAGATTTCCCTATCGTGCCTAGTAAATACATATAATATATTAATTAGTTAGGAGTTGTCTTCCATCAAAGCATACTTTTAAAAGGAGTCAAACATAGCCAACAATTTTGCTTCTATTTACACTTGTCTTTTGAACTTTCAAAGGACACAAAATTATGACCAATAATAGTTAAACTACGGCCACTAATCATGGTTAACACAATTTTGACAATGTTTTATTAGCCTTAATGAATGGCTGAAATTCGTGTTTGCCGAAAGGAAACCGAGAAAATAAAACAAAGTTTAACTTTACATTCTTTGAAATTACAAAAATAGCCGCTCAGATTCCTTAAAATTCTACCTTATCGTAAAGGTAAAATGGAGTTTTAAATTGACCCGCAATCTAAATGGATACTTTTGTAAGTCTCAATATTACACAGTTAAGCATTGAATTTCACATGAATTTGTTAATTTTAAGGGAAAAACAATTTTTTTTTTTTTTCAAAAAGGTTTCTCTCTCGGCCCTTTGCACTGAAGTTCAATCAAGGCCGAGGAGGGGCACTGGCCAGAAGTTGACCCTGTGAAGAATCACAGGAAGTTGGTGGATATCCGATGTATCGAGTGGGCTAGACTCCCACCAAAGTCAACTAAGAAGCACCCAAAAAGAAACAGAAAAAAAGTGTTGCTTTTGTTTTTGCCATTATAATCAATCCAAGTGGTCCTCCTCCCCGTCCTTTTTGACTTTGAGGAAAGCCAAACAAGACGTACTTTTAAATCATCGTCATGAGGGGGCGAATGCATGTTAAACGCAACACTGCCCAAAAAATCTTCTCAGCTTTTACATTGCAAGTCTAATGACATGTCAATTACCTCGAAACTTCGAAAACTTCGGATCCCTTTTAGTAACTTTTGAAAATTTCTTCATATTTTTTCCTGGATAGAAAGGTAGGCTACTTTGGTAGGCTACAAAAATACCTTACCGGTACTACACCGAACCACCTGACCTTCATTAAACTAGTGTCTCATGAAAGAAACAATGAGCTCAAAAAATATGTGGCTGAGATGATTGAAAGTTGGCAGTTCTAACATTAAAATGTCTTATAAGTCAATGTTGAGTTTTCAGTGTTTGTGGTTTATATATATATAAAGGTTTCAATTGCCGGAGACTGAGAGGGCCTGAGTTCTAAGGACTCTGGCTCTGTGCCTTCTCTTGAAAACATCTTGTCTGAGCCTCTTGGTCTCAGATTTCATCTCCAAGAAGGGTTTCCCCTCTATGCTTTCCTTTTCACTCTCCAACATCTTTTGCCTCTTCGCCACCGCTATTGCTGCAGCCTTGTTCCCTTGCTGCTGGGATTTTCTCTCCTCCTATTCATGCATATATATAGTACAAATTATGAAACTAAAATATAAGCTGTTAGAGGATTTTTTTTTTTAAAAAAAAAGTGACACAGTAATTACATTTTCCAAGAACCTACAGAATTTTGAAGCATATGTGTTCATGATGTACATGACAAAATTATTTCTCGATGTTTAAATCATTGCTCTTTATATATTAGATGTCCATATAAAGGATTCATTTAGGGATGAGAGGAAGGACCTGAAGATCACGAATGAGACCATCAAGGGATTTGATCTTTCTATGGGGCCAACGAGGAATGCCGAATTCTCTGCACTTCCTCTTGAGGACTGTAAGTCCAACTTTCAAATTTTTTGAAGCTTCGGCAATTGGGACATCAAAATACTTGGCCAGATCAGATAAAGCGATTCTCGCTATGTCTTTGCTGGCTGCCCTCCTTTTCTTCGTCTCCGCTACACCTGTCGCTGCAACCTTCTGCCTGTGAGATTCAAATGTTGTGCCACGACTCTAATATATGAAAAAGACTAAAATCCAAATGGAATTATGAGAAGGTGTTTTAAAAGGGCAAACGCTATTCCTTTAGTGCCATATTCGTGTACAATCTTTTTGGGCTTTGACATTCATAAGTATGTTGATTATGGGGGAGAATCTGCACTGAAGCCTTAAACTTAAATCATTGGCCGAGGCAATTAAGATAGGAATGAGACAGAGAAAAACCTGATGAATTTTGCTTGATTTGTTTATTATCCAATGAATCCGATGTTGTGACTGGATTAGGAAGGTAATTAAAATCTTGATCAAAGACGGGAAAATTTCTCCTCAACTGATGGTGTCTTGCATTGTTCTTTTGACACGTTCCATCGGGTAAAGCATCACAAGGCTCTTTGTCATTTGATATAGAGTTCAAACGGGAAATCATTTGAAGATCATTGGCCAGTGATGGGATTGACTTCAGCTTGGGATTTCTGGATGATTAAAAAACAAAAAAGAGAGAAGGAGTTATTAGCATTATAAAACATAAACTGTATCATTTCTGACTCAACAAAAATCTTCTTTTTGGTTTCCAAAAGAATGCTGTTATGCCACCGTAACAACGAGTAGCTCGGTTAGTATCTCCAATCCAAACCCCCTCAATAACAATACAGCTACATTCTTGTCTCTCTTATCTTTTAAGAAACCTTAAGGCAAGTAGCGTTTCGAGTTGCTGCAAACGAGAAGTTATAGAGCATATTCGTAAAATGTTGATTCAACAGAATCAGCCTGCGAGATGGATATTCAAGGATTCGAATCATTATCTGGCAATAGTAATCCAGGAATCCGATAAAAATACTGATGGGCTTGTCCCTATCTGTGATTTGTCGTTTAGACTAGTTTTAGATCATACAAGGTTAAAACTTGTAAGGAACAAAAGCCAATGACATAAAACCTTTTGAATGTCCCTTGTCAGTTGAGTAAAAAATTCTCTGTTTGCATGATATCACATCCAGAAAATTCTCACAAAATCAAGCCTTAGATAGAGGCCTAAGTATTAGCATTGCCAATGGATCAAGAAATTGTCACTTTTGAACAAAGATTGTCTATAAAATACCACAGTGGCTTTTATTCAAAAGCATTATCATGTAAAGGAGTCTGATTCCTAACCTAAAAAGAAAAATGGTCAACAGTTTTGATTAAACAAAAGAGACTTTGAACTACCACTCACCAAATGGATTAAGATAGTTTGTAACCAATGTCACATAGATTAGATTAACCAAGCAAAAGGGTATAATGTCAAATTAATATAAATTAGATCATAGTAAAGAGGAGGGCAATATAATATACCAAAATGACATCCTTAAGTATTTCAAAAATGATTTTCATTTAGAAGCATCATTTTAAAGGAGCCCCCAAAACAAAGTGAAGAAATTGGATGGGAGACTTTGCATGCCCAAATGAGTTACGACTACTTAGTTGGTGCCTAATGACCTATTATCTCTAATTAAGATATATATGAGAGTGTTTTAGAGAAATGCATTAAATATATGATTAAAGAAGAGGGGTTACCTAGAGTGAGAAAGTATGGAGGGTATGGAAGTGAGATGGTGAGGATGATGATGGAAATGAAAGGCAAAAATGCAGACCCACAAACCATTGACAAATCCTTCAGACACCTCAGAAGTAGGATTCTTAAACTTGAGCAATCTAAGAAGTGGGTCCACTGCAATTTCCACGTATGGCCCACCTTCTGAGAACACAAACTCTCTCTCTTTCTCTTTCTCTCTCTCCACTTCATTTTCCTTCCCCTTGGTCAATCGGTACACATGCAAGCTTCTCATCAACTCTGCCAAAAAAATTAAAAAAATAAAAAAAATAAAAAAACCCAAAAATCCACACTTTTTGTTGATGAGAACAAAATGTAAATAAATATTTATACCTCGATTGATGGTGTTGTTGAAGATTAAGAGAGATGTTAGAAAATGGGTTTTAGTCTTAGGATTAGTAGAATCCATATTCATGAGAAATATTTAGAGAGAGGGAGAGAGAAGAAGAAGTTGAATATAGTGGAGGGCAAAAACTAAAAGAGAAAGAAATATTGGAAAGAAATGAAATAAAACAAAGAAACCAAACATTTTGGCAGCGCAGAGATTTGCACGATGTTTGTTTGGTTGAGTTGGGTTTCACTTCAGTTTCAGTTCCAACACCCCCGCCTGCCAACCTCTTATTGTTGTTTTTCTGTCCTTTATATATCTCTTCTTTCTATTTTTATTTTTTTTCTTAAAATCTTATTTTTCCCTTCCTTTTCTTTTTTCTTTTTTTTTTTTTTGTTTTGTTATGGTTTTGGGAAAAATAACTTGCCTCATCACTTTTTTTTGGCCTTTTGTTTTGCTTTGCTTTGTTTTTGCACACTAAATTTCCAAAAATTACGTCTTACAAAAGATATGCCTGCTCTGATTTTATTTCCTACTTTTTTGACTTAAAAATGATTGAGTTAATGCTATTTTTGAGAATATATAAGAATCGTGAAATGAAAAGGATAAATTCGTTTAACTGTTAAGTAACAGAAATAATGAATAATTTGGTAATGCAACAATGCACTTAACCACTACATGCGAAGCAATTCAGTAATGGCCATTTTTTCTTCTGTTCATTTGTTTCCAATTAGGAAATAAAATTACATAAGTGAAATAAGCAAATGGATCATTTACCTAATATATATATATATATATATATATGTATGTATGTATTGGTGAAAAGCAGCAAAACGGTTTAAAGGGACTTGGGAGATTGAAATTTGTGATGTAGTAATTTACTCCATGCAAACTACCACTTCCTCTCTGGATTCCAATGGCTATTTAAATTGACCAAAAAGCCCGTGACCTAATCTCAGAGTTACCTTTTAGTATTATTATGCCATAGAAAATTGTTGTCACAAAATCTTAAAATCGTCGAATTCTTATCAAGTTCATTAAATGTTAGACAAAAAAAAAATGAACATACCTTAACTAGTGTTCATATAACTCGATTTATAAGGGCATTTATGTCAAATGGGAAATAATGGGAGAATATCTATAAGTAAGATTCACGAAAACCATACTAACAAGTAACATCCTTGAGTGCATGGTTGAGAAGTGGCAGTGAGAGAAGGAGGGGAATCAATTATTATTATTGTTATTATTATTATATTTATTTTCTTTATGGAAAGCCGGAAAAGAGACTAAAAATTAGTTGGGAAGAACATTGTGAATATTACGAAGAATGCCATTGGACTCGGACTGAATCGTCTGATGAGATGGGACGGTTGAAATGGTTGGACTTACCAGATTTTGGAATTTTCTGCTTTCGGTTCAGATCACTCTTTTTTATTATTGTTTTATTATTATATAATTTGCACCGAGTGCTCAGGTTATGCTCATTGTCCTTTGACCTCCTTTTCGTCGGGGTATTTTCAAAAAAGGTTAACGAAAATTTAAAATTAAGTAAATAATTTTTTTTTTACATCAAAAAAATTTTATTTTTTAGTATTGAAACTCTCCCAAGAGAAGGACTCTTGGGAGAACCTAACCAAAGAAAAACTAAAAACAAAAGAAGTGATTGATCGAATAAAACTTTTTTAAAAAATTATTTTTCAAAACCCTTTTCGTGCCTTCTTCCTTAGATGTAAAGGCCAATCAGGTTAACTCATAGCCCACCTTTTTGACTTCGTGCTTAATCCATATAAAAGTCTAACTTGACTCAAGCACCTAAATTTAAGAAGTATTTATGTCTATTTTGGACTGTTGAATCTAGATTTATCTACTTATAAACAATATTACAATACTACTTTTTTTTTTTAATTTTAGTGACTTAAAATGCCTATTATACCCTAGTGTCTATTTTTGTAAGCTTGAGCAATTTTTGATGTTTTTTATTCATCATCATATTTGTATTATAATAAATGACATGTTGACTCTATCCTTTTTACACGCCGAAGTTTGTTAAATTTTTCTATTCATTTTGACTAATTACCTATTAACTTCCTCTAGTAAGATTTTATGGGTTGTTGTTGTTATTATTATTATTATTATTTTGCTTCAATTTATTAATTGCACGTTGAATTCCTCTGGTAAGATTATAACATTAACTTTTTCCTTTGTTAAGGCATGCTTAACAATTGAGTAAGAAACGTTCATATATAGATATGTGTGTGTATTCATGTATATAAGAGCAAGAACCGTCATTATGATAAATGATAGTAAATTATAATTTCATTACATTATCATCGATATATTTTTAAGAGGAAAAACCATACTTATCCTTAGCATAATGATATCATCTTTAGTATAATGACACGTTTGGTTACCAATTTAGTAAGATATGTTCTTACATACATATATATATATATATGTATACATATTTATATATTTAAGAGCAAGAACTGTCAATTATAGTTTCATTACATCATCTTCACCATATAATTAAGACCAAGAACACACTTGTTATTGGCATAATGATGTCATCTCATAATGAAGAGATCATTACCATTAACAAGTAAGCTAATTAAAAACAAGAAATTTTAACATTATTATGACATACTTTTATGTGCCTGTAGTTGCTGATTTGGGTCTAATAATAAAGTTTTTTTTTAATAATGAAGCATTTTCTAATTAATTGTTCCGTTCTTTTTTTCCATTTTTATTCTCTCCATTATAATTATGCATTGTTTACTTAATCACATAATGATCCTTTTTTGTTTTTAATAACAATGACGGATTTTGACTTTCCAAAAACGGTTGATTATCTCAAATTAATTGTAGTCTTTTTTTTTTACTTTTTAAATTTTTTCATAATTAAACCCCCGAATTTTTTTATTATTTACATTTTAGAAAGAAAACAATGGAAATTAATTACTTTTTGTTATAATTCAAGGCTATAATGATCTTCATAAGTAGCATAGTAGACAATTTTGTAATTAAAATAGTTTGTGGACAGTTTTAGATTCAAGATCTTATAATTAGACACTTATGTAAATCACCCTAAATTTAGCTAGGTCTTCAATCTGCAGGTTGGCTTAGCAACATAGTTTTTAAAACTTTTTAAGATTCTTTCACCGCAAAAAGTATGAGTTCGGTTGAATCGCTCTCTTATGTGTGCAGAGCCTTTTTCCATTTAACTTGCACGTGTTGGGTCGGGTGGCTAGGTTTAATAGCAATAATGGTGTTTAGCACCACAACTTATAGGCCTTGGAGCTTCTACTAGTTTATTGTACAGATACTCTTTAACATTGTTCAATCCATTTACGTAGAAGGTAATGTATGTAGCCCTCTCTTAATTAGTTAATTCTCATTGGTTCGAGTTGCACTAAATTTGCAATTAGTATACGGACAACAGTGGCTCAGATGAGAACAAGTTAGACCCAAGGGCCTCTTTGTTGCATTAAATGGCTTATGCACGACCTTTTTAGTAGGTGTATGTGTCTCTAGTGGAAGAGAAACGTGAGCCGTTTTTATAGAAGAAGAGTATTGATGGCAAGAAACTTCTGTTAGGTTGGGGGACATACTATTCGAAAGTAAAAAGGCTAAGATTAGAGGTGTTAATGATCGGTTTGGTCGTTTTAGAAGTTAAAACAACCACTAACTGAGCCAAAATTTAAAATTTGTTTTTGGTCGGATTGGTAAAGAACCACAAGGACCTCAAGTCTTGGTGGCTTAAGTTATGCCTCTCGATCAAAGACACAATTTGTTTTAGAATGTATTAGCAAGACTCGTACTTGTGCACAGGTTTTGGCTTGAGCTTTGGTTTTTTTGATGCGGGTTCTGGTCCCTGTAAGCGTGTGGGAGGGAATGTAGAATTAGGCTTTGGAAGATTTCAAAGAAGCTCCAGCTGCAGTTTCTTACTAGAGGTTTTGGATTTTGAGACACAGATTAATTTGCATTAATTACTCATCCTATTGTCATCTTTCATTACTTTTTCTTTACTTTCCCTTTCGCTTTCAGTTTCTAACATCTTCAAAAGACGTATTCCGAATTTGGTGCTTGAAGTTGTAATTATTTTGATCATTACAGATTTCTCTCTAGGTTGCATCATCTTTTTTTAATTATCAGTCACATACCGCTCTCTCATTCAATTGTGTTGTCTTTATTGTTAATCATCTGAACTTTTTTGTCCTTTTTTATTCTTCCAAAGACCATATTTTAAAATGTTGGAAGCCCACTTGTAGATGAAGAGAAGAATTGAAACAAACATAGATAGACCCTCTTTCACAAGATATCGTCCATCTCTTTAAAAGTAGACCTTGCGTAAAAGAGAAAAAAATGTTCAGATCGATTTCTGCCACGCATAAACCACATCAACTGCCACAAACTGTTTTCCTTTGAATTGAGAAAATGCAAGGGTTGGTTCATGTAGCACGAAGACAAAATTGATGAGCCAAGCTCAAACTTAAAAGAGGGCGGTTAAAATGGTCCCTCGCAAGCGTTTTCTCAACCCCGCTTTTAAAGTTCTCAAATGCGACAACCTAGTTATGACATAGGATTCACTCTCCTCAACAAAGGAAAACATAGAAGGCATAAACGTTCTTTACTCGATTTTCATCTTTCGGTTTTACTTGTCATGCCTCGTCACCTTTCACAAGCAGATCAAGGATGTCCGTTCACGCCTGTGCCAACACCAAAGAGCTCAGACAAGGGCAAAAGCACAAATGTTGATAGATGCACCAAAATTTGACTAACTGATGAATCCAAACTTCACAATTACAGAAGTACATAAGGATTCACTTCACCCCCTCAATTTCTAAATCAAAGTGCTCCTCCAGAATACCTCTAGGAGTCTTTCCAAATCCGCTGGCCACCTTTTTCATATCCTTGAGTTTTGCAAGTTCCCGCTTTATCTGATCTACTCTGTTCAAGACAGCATTCAGCAAGTCGTCCTGGTTAGTTGATGTTATGTGATGCGTCAACTTGGATCTCTCAATATCAAGTTGCTGATAAAGACTAGAAAGATAGTCCTTTTGGGCATAAAGTCTCTCTTCAGCCAATTTGTATTCAATCTCTTGCGACTTTCTCAGCACCTGCAGAACCTGATCAACCTCTTCTTCCAGCTTGCCAGACTCGATTTGCCAATCAAAAGATACAGGCACATTTGATGAGTCTGGTAGAACATCCATAGGGTCTAGGTGGTTCACAACTTCCATTGCAGCATTTTCATGATCAATGATATCTGAATACAATCACAAAGTCCATTGCTCAGAGAGAGTTCCACAAGAATATTGTTAAAACTGCAATTCGGCAATGGATATCGGGTAACCCTATGGATACGTTTATCAGTAGTGTAATCTACATCTGGACTGGACTTCTTGGATTTCAGTCCAAGAAAGTAAACCATATCCATGCACAGAAACCTTGAAGCAGAAAGTAAACAAACCATATTCTCATGCCATATTTCAAACACGTTGATTGTTGCAATATAAGGGAAAGAGATAGGCTCTTTTCTTATACGTATACTTTTTTCACTGGAAATAATACAAGAGTTTGAGATATTTACCTGTGGATGGAGCCAAGTAATCGTCTTCCACCTTCCAAAGATCTTCAAGACAAGTTCCACAATTAAGCTGATGAAAACAATTAATAATCATGCTAATAACTTTAGGACTTTAAATGGGTGCAAGGATAGCTGCTTAAGCAAGAAAGCTACTCTTTTGACATGTAACTGAACTGATTTATATCATCTTTACCTTTGTAATGGCCAATTCGATACGGTTGAACAACCTCTTTGCTCGGATTCTCTCTGAACCACGTAAAATGGAAATACCAACTTTCAGAATCTTCTCAATGTTATCCCGAGAATCAAGAGATTTACATGTTTGTAATAGCCTAGTAACATGTGGTACTAGATCTGTCTTTGCATCACAACGCCGGCAATAGTATTCAGCATCCAACCCGATGCTTCCTCCTACCTTCCCCGCCATATAAGCTCGCAGAGCACAGTTAATATGAGCAATATGCGCACATATACCGCCTTCTTCAACAACTGCTTCACACCTAACGTAACTGTAGCCTCCATGGGAATAATCCAGAGTCTTGCAACACAGAATGCAACAACAATCACGGCAGAATCGAGGTTCATTACAGCAGATGTCACAAACCATTACTGATGAAGGAGAATTTTCTACTTGCTCAACTAGACTGTTGCACTTTCTATTTCCAGCCTTACACCCAACATTATCAGAGTTGGAATCGCAAAGAGACTGTTCTAAACGTTCTTCAATGGACAGACTAATTATATTGTTCCCTGTTAGTATCGAAGTAATTAAGGCATATTAACAACAAATTACCTATACATAGTGTATCTAAACTTGCAATGTTTAAAATGTTGAAACAGTATGTAATGCTTTAAAAAGAAGTGCTAACTTATAACGTAGAGTTGATATCTCATGGTTTCATGATAAGATAAAACCATGAGATATCAAACAGAACAATATCGCAATGACATAAAAATGAAGCACAAATTTACATATAAATTCATGTCAAATAGAAACGAAGGAAGGAGAGGAATTACAGCTGACCATTTGCTAATGATCTTCCTCTTGCAGGGATCTTCCAACTGAACGATGCGAAAAACGCATTAAGGTCTGCACCGGGAAATGCTGTTTGAATATAGCGCTCTGTTGAGAGCTTGCTCGCAAAAGCAAAAGCTCCCTTACTGCCCTCACAACGGGGGAGATGCTTCGGAAGGTACAGGTACCTATCGAGAAAGTACCCAGATTGGGAAACTCTCTTTCCGACCCGCCAACCCCAAGTATCACCAGGATTAGGCCAATTTTCAGGAGCATATGGAAAACCCTCGCCAAACTCTTCCGGAGATACCGGCATTAACACAAATCCATTTTCCCTAATCCCTGATATCCCTCCTTGGCTTTCATCAGGAACTTCTGTCTCCATCATTCTTGTTTATCCGCCCAAAAAAAGGGATAAGGCTAGTTCATGGAATCCAATGTTTCAAGAGCATCTATGATCTATCCTACAAAAGTATAAAACCATTCTAATGTTCAACATTATTGTTCTTTGGAATTCTGATAAATAACTTCAACCTGGAAATATATATACATATAAAGTGAAACATATGCAAATAAACTTATTTTGAACATAAATCAACTAAATCAACAGATTCAACGACAAATAATTTATTCAGCTCAAATCAAATACCTAAAAAAAAAAAAACTAAACACTTAAGTCTCACACTTACATATTGAAACGAAAACAGCATAGATTAGAAATCACAGATCAAATCAACAAAGATTCAAAGTAACTGATCAAATACAGCCAAGCCGCCTGTAAAAAGAAAAAAAATTGGAAAAATGGAATCAATGATGAATTGCGCCGAGTTTCAAAACATCAAGACAAAAACAAAAAACAATGGACAGAGAAAGTACCTGAATGATCATGCAGAGCTGCGTGCGTGAAGAAGAAGACAAGAGGATTGAGTGTTGAGTGCGAGACAGAGTGTAGCAGAGAGAGAGAACAGACACAGAGATGAAAGCCCTAAAGCTTTGAAACGACATAAACAGGAAAACGATGGTATGTTGTAGACAGGGTGAACCAAAAAGACCAACCCACCTCAATCCAACCCAAGAATCTGACGACTAATTTAACCCAGACCAAGCCGAACTTTCACTGAATGAGTTCGGGTTAGGATTTTTCCGACCCACCCAAACTATCTTTTTATATATATATATATATATATATATATATATATATAATATGGGTAATATTATAATAAGACTCTCTAAAAGATTTTACCAGTGAAAACATTTTTCGACCATTACATTTTCATCTAACGGTTAAAATTAAATAAGTCGTACTAATAGTTAAATGAGTCTAAATACAAAAACTAATTAAAATACAAAACTAACAAAAAGAAAAAAAAAAGAACTGAGTTAAAGAAAAAAGAAGAAGATCGCCATTGCAGGGCCAGCGACCTTTGATTGCAACAATTGAAGGTGATCCACCGTTGAGGTGATGGCAGAGATGGAGGTTGCGACCACTGTGTCCCCGTCGCGACCATTGACCACGGTGGGACTGTGCAGCCCCAACGACCACAGTGGAAACAAACCACCTTGGGACACAAGCTACTCAAAGATCACGATTCAGATCCTCACCACCAAGTCGTATCGCGCCTCGCTGGTTTCCGCTATTGCAAATGGTTGCCTAGGGTTCCGCCAGCGCTCCCCTCTGATCCAAATTGTGGACTTGGAGCTCCCATCATCACAACTTCGCCTCACTAACGTGACGCGACCATCACAGAGTCTCTTCCCCACCCGCCACCCCTCCGGCCTCCGCCTCCTATTGTCGATTGAGTTCACCTCCAAGTCGCCGTTGACACCACGCCCTCACCCCCAGCGGTCGACGTCGCTGCATCTGCCCTCCTTCGTGGGTCGCCTAGGTCGACGCCCCCGCCGTCAATCAAGAAGCTCCTTCGTGGGTTTTATTTTTATTTTTATTTTTTATTTGTTATCATAACAAGTCTAATTTGAAAATTTAAAAAAAATGATATAGTAAAGTTGTGTTTATTTTTGCTTGTATGAAACTTAAATTTTGAACCATTATATTTCCATCTAAAATGGTTAAAAATTAGAGCATGTTTGACACACCGTATTGTATTATATACAAGAAATGTAATGAAATATAATATAATATGATGTGCCAAACAAGCCCTTAAATGTCTTATTATAGCATTTTTTATATAATATTTATATTATATATTTATAATTTTAATACAAAAACTATTCATACACAAAGTTGAAAATGCATTTTAACATGTATAATTTTTAGCATCTGTGTATTATTTTAGTTCTTTTTTTTATTTATATATTATTTTTTTATAAATGCTTTTACTTGCATCCAAGAGAAGTCAACAAATATGTTTTGACAAAAAGTATACATGTATTATTTGTTTTATGTTTGCAATAATAATTGGAAACTTATTATGTTTTATGCCATGTGATAGATCTTATATGACAATATAGACGAAGTTTGAGTGGAGACGCTTGGAATTGAAGATTGATAATTATGTACTAAATTTGTTAATATTTCTCAACATTTTGTTCCATTGGTTTCTATTATGATTTATTTATTAGTTTATAACTTAATGTATTTGATCTGAGTTTGTGTTACGAAGCCTTTATCTTTATGTTGGTTTCAACTTACTGAAACAATTTTGGTTCTTTATAAGACCAATATTTTATAAATTTTAGTTTTTTAATTAATTTTAGGTTAAATTGTTAGTTTATATTTTTTTTATATTACTCAATCAGTTTAACCCACCTAATCTTTTATTGGGTGGGTAAAATTAACAATGAATCTGCCTAAACTTTGATTAGATGGGTTGAGATTTTTAAAAAAAACCCACTAAACTCATATTATTTTCACCCCTAGAGCGGATATCGATGCCACAAAATATAAAAATGACACAACAAGCAGTAAGTTGCCTGCATCAACCTAGAAAAAAGAAAAGAGAAAAAACGACGGAGAGATGGGAAAAGAACTATGTGTTTTTCTATCAAACGTTGTCTTTATAAGGTAATTGTGGTTTCCGTGTTGATCTTTCGTTTGATGTTTATAGATAGATATTAAAAGTGAATTTAACTTAAAAGACGACATAAATAAGGGAAAAAAAAAACCTAAGAACGTTGTCGTTTTACAATAGAACGGTGTCTTTATAAGGCAATTGTCATTTCTACATTGATGTTCGATTATCGTTTTGATGTCTTTTTATGTGCTCATTGTTTTATAGGTTGATGTTGTTTTTTGTAGTTTGAATGTTCATTTTTTATTTCTTCATTCTATTTTATGTTGCTTTTTCCAATGATGTTGTTTTCAATTTCAATAGAAGCGGAGTTACATACTGTCAATGATGGACAACCGCCCCTTAAACTTTTTTTCTTTCAATATTATATGTAGAATTTTATAATTATTTTTAGCCTTTCTTAAAATTATACTTTGCCACTCATGAGCTTATTTTTCGTCTTTCCAAAAGTTCTATCTTCCTTGGCTTAATTTTTCCTTACAACGTTATGTATACACCCCGTCCTTTTGGACTAGTTTTTATAGCCCTGTCCTTGATTTTCAACCTATTGTTATTGACCAACTTCTCACGTTTTCAGTTATGAATGTCAACTTAAAAAAAAACATATATATTATATATATAAATCAAACAAAGCTAGTGTATGTGTGGATAAACTCAGGCACAACAAAATATAAATTAACATATGAGAAAATTACATATTATATTACAATTTTAAAAGTCGTATTTATTTATACCACATTATCATTTACATTATATCTTAAGTTGTGCTACAAATAAACACGTATAGCATTTATTCAAAATAAAACTTAAAATATTGCATTTATGAAATTAAAAACCAAAGGCTAAAGAGCAAGAAGAAAAGTTTCCTCACCGAATTACATAAGTAACGGCACCATCTTGCTAGATTTTGTATTCAGGATTTAAGTAGGAATATTTTATTATGTTGCCTTAACTACTAAATGGCGTTTGGATTGCCCGTCAGTAACAGCCTGCCGGTACCACAACGAACAATAATGGTAATTTCTGGCCAATATCATGGTGGTTATCGGTGGCAACCGGGTGGTATCACCATTGGATACCGTCGGTACTGGTTGGTATTTTAGAGGCATGTTTTGTACTTTAAATATATCGTGATAAGGTGCTCTAATCTGTGCACGTAGTCATGCCATAAATCAGTTCAAAATTTTTTTTGTAGTATTCATGGGGAAGAAGAAGAAGAAGAAGAAGAAGAAGAAGAAGAAGAAGAAGAAACTAGTAACAAAGAGCAGGAGGGAGACGGAATGAAGATGGGGCGGGAATGCAGGACAAAAGACAAGGCCCATATGACCAAACTCATAATCAAACCCTTCTCTCACGTTGAGGCTCAATATCCCATGTCCAAAACCAGTCACAGACAAGCACGTGCACTTGATCAATATTCAATGCGCCTTTTATTTATAGGTTTCAACATAAGATATATACGAGATATTTAAATTTTTATTAAAAAAATACTATAACAAAATGCTTTAAATTATAGTGTGAATGTACAAACTAAATACCTTTCTCATTTATACAAGGAGAAAAACATTGAGCTTGTATGAGCCTTTGGAAACAGGAAACACAAATTAGGTGTTTGAAAGAGCGGTTTTTTGGTTTTAACCACAAACAACGTAAATTCCTCATATGCTATCATATATTGTAAAAATATACTATAATAGAAAGCTCTCACATGCTACAATATACAGTTTAAATATTGTGGTTTTAATTCTTCTCCCAAACATCCTAAAAAATTTTACAAGAAAATATCATCTAAAAATTCTTAAAACAATTCCTTTCGAATAAAAATAAAGGTTAATCTATATTTTTGGTCACTGGAAAATATACGTTGTTCTGCTTTTATTTATACAACTTAAAATACACACAAAATTATCTATCTTTTAAGTTCATTATAAGTTACAATTTCAAAACTTTTATCAACGAGATTCATTTTTTCATCAATTTTATTTGTGTGGATTTGCTATTAGTTAGTTAAAAAAGGTAATATATGAGGCGATCTCAGTGCATAAGTTGTGAATAATGAAGGAGGAGTCAAAACTTATTCTTATACAGCGTTCGAAAAGTAAGTCGGAACTAAGAGCTACTACTAAAAATGCTATAACACGTGATAATTTTATACTGTAGTATATTTTGCTTTAAATTATTTGAGTTGGAACAAAGTTGGGCAAACACCATATTAGATTGGGAAACAATTTGCGATTTCTAAAAATCATAAATTTTATTAAAGAAAAATCATATTCATTTCTATGAGTTGTAACCCCTCTATTCCTAAAACTACGGGCTTCAGTTTATTATATTGTGTATTTTTTTAGATTAGGTCCTACTGTTTTATGAGTAATAAGATTATAATCTTATAAGATTGAATAGAATTGTTCCTTATTAAAGTGCTCTTCATGAAGCAATCACTTGACCCCAATAGAGTATTTCGTGTCACTTTGAACCACAAGAGCCAAATTAGACAACAACTATTCTTTGATATCAAATTTAAAATTAACTCTAAATATAATCTCAATAAGCATAGAATTATGTGAGTATCTGATTGGTATTTCTTTCCTTTTTTTTAAGGAATAACTAGTAAATCAGTACAACCTAACCTTAAAAGAACGAAATAAATTCCTTTAAGAAAGCCAGATAAATTATGGGTAGCTCACATTCACAACAACTTGCCATTTGATTATATTCTTCATCAAAATATTCCTCTAATATTTGCCTGCCCCTTTTTTTTCTTTTTTTTTTTTTCATTTTTGATCAATTCACAAAATCGACAAATAAAAAAGAAACGATTCCGCAAAAAAATAAGGAATACCAACGCTTCGCTACCGATTCCAGTAACAGTCCGAACGCAATTCAGTCTGTGAATAAAAAATCAACCAAAGCTGAATTTACAAATACACCCCGGAATCAATAACATCCGTCACCAAGTGCATCAGCAAACGCGTTGCTCTGTTTGAAAAGAGCTCCAACGACCAACACTACACTGCCATTAAACCAAACACCCAAGCCCATTTCCGTCATTTCACCCTTCAAAAAAGTCTTATCAAACTGTTCGTACTTGAACGAACACGTGGCAGAGCTCTTGTAGTGTTCCCTCCAGCGAGGAAGAGAAGAGAAGAAACACACAAGGAAACACAGAGAAGTAGAGAAGAAAATCAGAGCCACTAGAAAAGAAGCTCGCGGATCGGTGACGTGGCAAGTAAGATGGTTTTCTTTTTTTTTTTTTCTTTGTTTTCAATTTTATTTTTCTTTGCGTTTGAAATCCCGCCTAAAACCCAGAATTTCAATTCCGGGTTCCAAAAATAGGCCCTTTCGTTTTAATATAATTTTAAGGGAAGGTCCTTTCTTATTTCTTTTCTTTCTTTTCTTTCCCACACTTCACTACACAACATATACAATACAATACACACACCAACACCAAACCCAACCCAACCCAAACCAAAGCCACTTCTCTCTCCTTCTCTCTCTCTACTTCCTTCTTCTTATCTCTCTCGCTAACCCTAGGTAACTCGGACGCTGACTCGTACCGATTCTCGCCGCTTTTTCCACCGATTCTCACCGATTTTCGCCGTTTTCTCTGCAGGTTTCGCCATGAAAGGCGGTAAATCCAAGGCTGCTCCCAGGAGGACTGATAGCAAGTGAGTTTTTCAGTTTTCTTCTTCTCCTTCTTCATTTTCTTTCTTTTTAATTTCTTGTTTTGTTCATTTTCTGGAAATCAGTATCTAATAAAACCGTTCAGATCTGTAATATCTGACTTTTTGTTTTTTTTTTTGGGTAATTTTTATAGGCTGAAGACGAAGGCTGGAGGAGCCGGTAAGAAGGCAGCGAAGAAGGCTGGAAAGGATCCGAACATGCCAAAGAGGCCTGCCAGTGCTTTCTTCGTTTTCATGTACGATTTCTTTTTTTTTTTTTCCTTTTTTCTTTGATTTTTTGAAATTTTATTTCTGTTTGTTTCTTCTCAGATCCGTTTGTCTCTATATTTATTTTTCAGAATTTTATGTTCTGATCATGTGGATTTTTTTTGGTTGAAAACAGGGAGGAGTTTAGAGAAAAATACAAGAAGGAACACCCAAACAACAAATCCGTCGCCGCTGTAAGCGAATCTGAACATCCTTCATTCGGATCTCATGTCTAATTTATTATGAACGAGAAGAGCGAGCAATATTTGTTGTTTTTTGTTAAAATCTTCTTTCTGAAATTGAATTCAGGTCGGTAAAGCTGGTGGTGACAAATGGAAATCCATGTCAGAGGCTGTGAGTATCATTTTTTTTCTTCATTTTCTCTTAAATATTTTTTGAATTAATTCTGATTTTTTTTTTATATATTCATCGAAATTCGGCCATGGAAACTCCACAGGAGAAAGCTCCTTATGTAGCAAAAGCAGAGAAAAGGAAGTCCGAATACAACAAGAACATGATCGCTTACAACAAGAGACTGGTAAATTTTTATTTTTATTTGTTCTCGTTTTCGTTAAATGGATTTGGATCTGTTGTCCAATCGTTGAAATTCGTGTGATTATGGCATGCGTTGACCAAAAAAAAAAAAATAAGGCTGAGGGAGGAAATGGAGCGGACGAAGAGGAATCTGACAAGTCAAAGTCAGAGGTGAATGATGATGATGAAGACGAGGATGAGAGTGAAGAGGTTAGCCTTTTTTTTTTGGTTGACTGAACGTTGACTTTTTGTTAAAATCGTGAATTTCTTTCCCTGATTTTGGTAAAACTTAATAATATTTTGTTTGTGATTTTTCTCTTGTAGGAGGATGATGATGATGAGTAGAAGGAGTGGTTATGAAGAAAAGATCATCCATTGCTTAGGAAAGGAAGAAACACAAGGAAAGGAAGGACGTTCTTCGTTTGCAGATTTTTCCTCGTTGATAAATCGATGTTTTTTGTTTTGTTTTGTTTTTTTTTTAGCGTTTAGGCTTTTTAGGGAAGAAAACGTAAAGAAAAGGGGGATTGGATTTCAGCTTTTGCTTCTGTCTGATTCCCATATGGGTTCTGTACTTAAAAAAATCTCTGTTTATTTTCAATGATTCAGTTAGAGTGTGGTTGGTTTCATATTCCCAGTTCTCCCTCATTTATTTCTCTTCCTTTGTCTGAGTCTTATGGAACATAAAATTTGACCAGCATTGCCATCTTGTTATAAAATTAGCCAATCTGTGTATATGTTTGAGCAGTTTGAATGGAAGTGCTGACAATCCTGGCAAAATAGTCATTTGGCTGCTTTCAGAGATATGCTCAAATGGATTCATCCGTTAAATGTTTTTTGCTCAGTGCATTGGCATATGTATTTTTGTAGTGACATGATGAGAGGACTCTATGATGGTTGATAGGTTTTTGGCTAGTTGGGTAAGGTAAAAACAAAGAGAATAAAAACCTGAAATTTTGGAGTTTTTCGTATGTGTGCGTTTCTGTCAGAGGCTTGTTTTTTTTTTTTGGGGTTAAATAGTAACTAAACCCGGATGTGAACTAGTAACAAAATGGCAAGCGAATCAGGATTTAAAAGAGGGCAACAAGGTTGCATAATGGTTTAACATTATTAAAGAAAAGGAAATTTACGTGTATATATGCGTTAGAGAGAGAGAGAAAAAGAAAGGCGTGGAAGTAGGGCAATGGGGTGTGATTGTGAAAAGGGAAAAAAGGTTAAAGAAGAGAAGAACTTTGAAGTTCTTGCGGAAAGCGAAAATAAAGAAAAGGAGAAAGATATTCGGGATTTCTTGTGCATGAATGGCTCAACGGTCAGCTCAATGAGCAATAGACCGAGTGCTATGACAATCGGAGCTCGCATCAATGATTGCTTAACTTTGCACACAAACGACATGTCGTTCTACATATGGGAGACCCCCTGGAGTCGTTTATGGCATTCAGTGGCAGCTGGTCTTCTTCTTAACTAATTAAAAGCACTCTGAGAGGATAGGGATGCTGTCAAACACCAGATATACTCACAATTGGTAGATTTACTGAACAAAAAATAGGTACTTAGGTAGTGTAGAGTGACAGTATGTTCATGTTCTGAATAGCCTTTTTCGTCTTCAACAATAGACTTGATGCTTAAGGTATATTTTATTAGAATCATGCATGAAAAGGGAGGTTTGCTCTTTTCTTATGGCTTTGGCTTTGAAATTTCCGAATTCGCTTTCGCTGCTATTGCAACTTCTCGCAAAGAAATTCTGAGCTTGCTATTGGCTTATTTACAAGAAAAAGGACACTATAGTGTGCATGTTTTTGCCATTTACACGATGGGTAGTATTATATTAGTGCAAAAGAATTGAAAGGTTGAAGAGAAATCAAACCAGTGCATATTTTCAACAATGAATTCATGATAAATTTATACAACAGGAAATGAATCATGAGCCTCTTCTATTCCGTTCAATTCGCAGCACTTGATTTGCCAATGTTGAGAATGATTTAGCCTTGTCCTGTATCTCTGCAGCCCTCAGGTTGATCCCCTGTCCAATTCAGGACAAAGACTTCACTTGATTATAAAATTATAAAACACTGAAGCGGTGAAGTTCCCACGTTCATTTTATTTGTCCAAATACACAATCTGACTTCCTATTTTTCTCCATCAAATAACCATCGACTTGCATAGAAATATCACAATCTTACATGGTAGCATTAGAGAAAAAAATGATAATAATAATGCGGGTGGGATTAAGGAACATAAAAATGTACCTGAAAATTTCTCACGTTATCTTGCAGCTTGCTTTCAGCTATTTTAGCAGCATTTGTTTCCTGCATTTAAATACGTATGTACGATTTAGATACAATAGCATATGGTTAAACATGTAAGAAAAATACCGAATTTGATGCATACTTACGTTAGCATTAGTAAACCCATATTTCCTCTTTATTTGATCAACTGTACCAGCCTTCTCATCTTGCTGTTCTTTAATTGGGTTATTCTCATTCTTGGTTTTCCCATGTTTCAATTTACCTGTAAATCAAAGAACTTAAAAATATAGCAAAATTGGGGGATTAAAAGTAACACCACCTAGTTTTCGATTATAACACACTGATCTACCCTGTATTGTGCTGACCCTTTAAGACCTGAAATTTGCTTGCCAAATTCTGTTTATTTAGAGCGGCAGCCAACATATTCTGTTTCTTGGGTGTGGCCGATATTATCTTTGAGGATAAAAAAGTCATGTTAAGTGGCAATCTCAAAGAAGAAGACAGAATAGGGTACAAAAAGAAAATGAAAATTTGTCGTGGGAGGCAAGGCAAATGGATGAACGTGCAAGATAGAACAAACTTCTTATCCTTACAATGATCATAAATCATGTTAAGTAATATACTATGCGGCGACATGTTATGCTCATGAAATAAGATACCTATGTCCAATTCAACCTCCCCATCTTCATCCACAGCCTTATTATCTGTAACCTCAGTATGAACCCAAAAGTTGGCGATTGAAAAGATTGTTTCAAGCTCTTTGAAACTTTTCCTTGTATCTTCTGTTTCGACGTGATCGCTAACAGGCTTTGACTTGTTGCCGCCAGTAATGTCTTTAATGACAGAGCTAAGTATGCCCTTGAATCAAAAGTTACAAACATTCCTGAAATTTCAGTATTACAACTTAGGCATCGTTGGACTAAAGCCTAGTTTGAAATTAAGTTTAATTAGATCAATGCACCATTATGCACCTTCTTCTTTTCCTTGAGGATGAGGGGTCCTGCAGATACAACCCTTTCTTGTGAAACCACCAGATCTTTCCTGTAGATTTGGCTAGCAGACTCCAAATGCCTAAAATGAGGCAACACAATAGTTTATCAATCAAACTAGGAATAGTGATGTAATATTTGTACTTTGTTGCACCCGAATAGTGCAAGTATGTACAAATAAGCACCTAAAGAATTGCTTGGGGGACAAAACTGAGACGACGAATATTTCCCGATCACCATTCACCTTCACATGGAGGAAAATCAAGCAGTTAAAAAAAGAATTTATTTACTGGAATAAAAGACACTTCTAAAAAAGCCAAGTTATAGAGCTATACCATAACAATGTCTCCTTCTGAGGAGGAGCATAGGGAAGTGTTGGATAGTGAGTTTGGTTTTGGAGTAGAATACGCAAAACCTCTTATCCAAGTCTTCTTTAGTAGGGTCAACTCTGACAAAGTCCTAGAGTTTTGCAAACAAGTGACAAAAAAAAAAATTTTAGTTCTCTAATATAAGACATTCTTTGTTTGCTCGAAAATTGTGTTGGGAAAAGAAAACGGAGAAGGCCATGTAGTTTGGCTAAGACCCTTTGGTCTAATGGCATGGGAAGGGTTAAATCTCACATGTAATCTTTATTTCTTATTCAGATGATGATGACACACAATATAATCGTACTTTGTTAAAAAAAAGAAAAGAAAAGAAAAGAACAAAGACATGGTCTTTTGTTCTTTTCCATTGGTAAAAAGGAAATCAGAATTGACACCTTATCTCAATTCTTCCATCGGAAAAAAGGAGTGAAAGTGTGACTTCGGAGAAGGATGTGTGGAATGTAGATGCCCAACAACAGGAGGATTGAAACTTGTTCTTGCAGATGACTTTCTTAACTCCCTAAAAATACCAAATTAACGTGATGTATGAGCTTATCAAGTCGTTTAAAAATTTTATTAAGTTTGCAATACTAACGGTTTCTCAGAACATAGCAATTCTAACGGTTGCTTAGACATGGCATCCTCAGAAGCATTCCCTTTACCTGACGCGTCTTGCCCATCTGTTCAACGTTTGAACATGTTTACATGATCAGGTTCTTCAATGTTGCCCAAAATCAGAAAACATCTTCCATTGTTTAGGACGGAGTGGCAGAATTAAAGTAAGCCAGCTTTAAGAGGGCTAATATTTTTATAAGAAATTCCTAAAAATCCCCTTGCATTTGAGCTGAATAGGTTGTTTAACCTGTGTTCTTTGTAATTACAAAACTATTCCATCATATTGCGAATTCCTTACTTCAGATATGGTAAGGGATAGTTGTCCGGGAAGTAATTACTAAGAGTAAGCCAAATTTTTGTGCAATTTTAGGACATTAAAGTCAACAGAAGGGTTTCTAAAGGAAGGAATTTCACACTATATATACATATATATATATATATATATATTCATATTCTCATATAGTATGTCAAATGAAGCTGAAATCAGTAAATTACTCAAAACACGCATGAATATAGCTTTAGAAGACTACTTGGGATGAACAGTGGTCGAGCTTAGTTCATTTCCAGTGTAACCGTCAAGGGCCAAAACCGATGAATCTTTGGTCCCAACTGCTAACACATTCTTCTCAAAGCCATGTAAACTGCAGCCCCAGAACTGCAGCGAGATGATTCCAGTACACAGTTCACTCTCAATATGTTGTTGATTCTATATCAACAATTGAAAACTGGTTGGGAAATTATCAGTTGAAGGATGTCATATCAATGTACCAAGATAATCATGAGGCCTTGTAATGAAGAAGAAATAAAAGAAAAAGAAACAACAGAAAGCAGCCTACGTATCCTTGATCAGAGCCAACTGCTAGATGTCTCGAGTTTTGGTTTAAATTCATACCAAGTATAGCACCATTAATCTTGACGTGCTTAATGCTATCAATAATGTGACTGTTTCCTTTCTTGGTGCGTCCTGCAAAGAAAAAGATAGTTAAAGAAAGTTTACAATTGGCTTATCAATGAACTGAGTATTAAAGCAATAGATTTATAAACTTTTCAACGGAGCCATGTAGAATTAGTATCTTGAAGAGACAAAAAACTGTTTTCTGTACCTTATGGCTCCGGTTTGAGTTTATAAATGCAAACCTGTGGGTTAAGAACGTTGTAAAAACACAACTTCTTCAACTTCTCATATGTAAAGGAAAAAGGAAAAAAAAAAAAAAAACAAAACAAAACAATTTTACTGTTCCGCTGTGGTATCCTGAAACAAGAAGCCGAGAGTTGCGGTCGAGAAACAACGCTGTGACCAACAACATATCAAATTATCCAATGATGCAACAGACACATTATTTTACCTGTTGTTTTAGTGAGAGTAATGGGATGAAAATTGGGGAAGAAACATCCCAAAAAGTTTTGGCTCCATTGCTGTGCCGGTTATCCGCTAAACTGAGTCGATCCATCTTTTGTTTTGGTCTCCATGGAAAAAATTTGAGGAAAATCTTTTGCCAGCACAAAGTAGTCCTGATATGTCAAAACAACCATACTGCTAAAAGAAACAAAACTCAAAAATAATAATCATGTAGTCCTAAGACTCTAAAAGCTTTAAAGTATTACCTCGTCTGCAAAATCTAAACAAGGATTATCGGTAATTAATTTGGCTGCAGTGATGCTTGAATCAAAAAAAGGCATCTTCACCGTGACTTCCTTTGGGAGTGTAGTGTGGGACCTAGATTGACATTGTAGGAGGTGCTTTTCGATTGAGCAATCATCAAAGACATAAATATGGCCTCATTTTCCAACCAAAACGAAATGTTCTTGTCTGTGTTTGCCTTGCTCACTTGAACCTGATATGATCTCCATGTCACTACAAGGCTCGTGCAAATGTAGCCCGAATTTTATCATTGGAGATTCGGTGTGCTCGTTCAGTAAAACTACTCGTTTTGTTAAATTTAGATGATTTTTCATTTTACTCGAATAGGTTTGCAACAATGTAGGTCATGTAGCATATGACGAGTTTTAATTAAAAGAAGAGTAACGCTAGGCGTAAGCGTACCATCTCTTTATTACTAATAGGGGATGGCAACTCACATATCAAGCCAGTTGGTATTGAAAAGTTAGGATAAATGTTAGAACCCCCATTATTATTCTTAAGAGAATACACGTATCTGAGTCATGTTTTCAGACTCAAAGTTGAAGGCACCCATGACATAAAGACTCGCCTTTCCATCAGCATATACTCATTTCAATGATGCTACAGGAATCTTGTTCAACTTAGATCTAACATTGAGCTTGCATAATGGAGTGTTTTGATCGGAAGAGTCTGATGTTAATCCAGCTCTTGAGTTTAGGATTGTTGTAACCAACAACAACTCTAGTCCCAAACGGGCACGCTCAACATGCCCAAGTCAGTTTGGTTGCTTCATGGTGTAGCGACCGCGACACAATCCTGCCGGTTGTGAAAACGGATTTGCTTTCTCGGATGTCCCATAGAGCTATCAAGCCGTCAAGGGGCGTACTCTTGTCGATCTAGGCCTGTAGACTAAGGTTCATTACAGACGGGACCATAACTGGGCCACAAGCCCAAGTACAAGGGGAATAACGTGGAGATGGGTCATGTTTGACGTATGAGAGCTGGGTTAGAAAAGGCTAAAGATAAAACCCAAAAAAAAGTTGCCGACACATGACCCCCTAGAGTTAAGCATAAGCTCCGTAACAACAGAGAAAAAGCCGCCCAAAAGAATAATTACAACAATACTAACAATCATACTCTCTCTCTAACAAATCTAAGAGCGGCAGGTGGGGAGAGGACATGTCTTCACTCTTTTAAGCGAGAGGGCCAATGCATATATACACTATATATATTTGCTGTGCTGTTTTTTTTACAAAATTTAAATTACTAAAACGTTTTTAAGTTCAAACCTTTTATTTGAATTATGTTTTTAGACATGTTGGAAATTTGTTCAAAATGATCTTATTGTTATGCTTTTACAATATTAATGTTGTGTTAAAGTAAATCACAAGCACCATGTTATGCTTCTTATTTCTACGTATTTACGTAGAAATGATTCGGTAAAAAATTAAAATTATGAGGTTCTTTATGGGGATGATTAAGCGGGTATTATATATGTAAATATATTTGTTTGTAATATATATATATATCTATATATATATATATATATATATATATAAGTATGAAAAGGATACCCCATATAATAATGGAGTCACGCAGAAGCATGATGGCAATGATACAAGTAACACAGTTGAGGTTAGGAGGGGCACATGAGGAACGCTCTAATGCATCATTCTCCAAAAAAAGCAGCAAACGACTTTACAACCTAAGACCCACCTAAACCTATCAACTTCATGACTTGTATTATTTTGTGTTTAATAAACCTGATGTAGGGATCATATATTATTCATATTCTACCTTTTCCTTTTCATGGGTAACCACGCCCTCCCTTAAACCCCACACATTCTCTCTCTCTCTCTCTCTCTCTCTCACTCTTTTCTAAGTTCTATTTTTCTTCTTTGGGAAAAAAATTATTTCTGAATATTTATGACCCTTGCACATGAATAACAAAGTGACGTAAAAGCCATGCAATTATTCCTCTTAAAAATTACAATTGATCAAAAGCACGTAGTCAAATCCCTTGAACACCACCTCAAATCAGATTCGAAAATCCATTCCAAATACTGTTTATTTGAGCCCTTATTTTATATAGTTCCTTGCAAATATGTAGGCACACTCAACAAACAAGCTGACGCACTCATTCAAAGTCCAAATCATTAGGTTGTCTTCCAAATTTAAGTAATATTCTCTTGCATCACAAAGGAAGTAGGTCGAGCATTTTTATGATAAAGTATTAAAAACCTACATGTACCAAGTTAGGCTTCACATGTCTTAGGAGAGTACCGGAATGTATAACGTACGTAGCATTAAATTAAATTATAAAGCCACATCAAAAAAAAAAAAAAGAAAAAAAGAGAGAGATCTGACAAGCACAAGTCTGTAGACGTGCCAAGGAGTATGGCAACATCTTGTCTTCTAGACGTTAGATTACAAAAACACATCATTTTTGCTTCTCCTATGCCTCTTTTTTCCTTCCCTTTTTTCTGATCAATACAAGCAGGATTCTTTTACATAGTGCCCAAAAAAAAAAAAAAAAGGGTAACACTTTGCAGAGTTTAAGATTTATCAAATTTTGTTGCCTGAACAAAAACTAGCGGATGATTCTTTTTTTTTTTTTTCCTCCTGCAAAGGTCAAATAATATAAAATATTTTGTGGTGAATATTAAAAAAAACATAATGTTTTCGAACCATCAAATTATATTAGGATCATGTCAAAAAATTAAAAACATAAATTAAAGAAAAAAGAGATTAAACAATAGGTTTGTTTTTCACTTATCTATATGAATTAAAAACTATTTATTCTAATTTTTTTTTTATTTTAATGTTGTTTTAATTAGATTTAACAATTAGTTATGTATATTACATAAGGTCCTAATTGCTCTTTCGATAGCCCTGAGATTGTTATAGCCGAAGTGATCGAGACGACATGGACGCTTAAAACTTAATTTTTTTGGAGCAAAAAAAAAAAAAAACAATTAATTATGTGTATCACTGTACGAAGACTTTCTTCTTCTTCTTCTTCTTCTTTTTTTTCTTTTTTTTTTTAAATCTGATTGCCGAGACAGAATTCACCGAGCTCAAAAAGTCAAAGTAAAAGAATCTGTCGCAATTAATTAAATGGCAGCCTGCACGTTCACGTTGTCTCTGGAAAAATCATGGGACGAGCCTCGCCGAACTCGTGAAAGCCACGTCCCGTCCCGAAGCGTAGCCATTGGGCAGCTTTAGACGTGAACGGCGCGTTAACAGCGCACACTATTTAGAATGGAATATTGAAATTATTATTTTTTTGTAAAGAAGGATTAAATGGAAGATAAATTAGGGAATAATTGAAAATAGATAGTATGCCAATAACAAGAAGAATGTGGCACGTAAAAGCGCGAGGTTATAGGCGTATTACATGGCGCCGAATGGAGGCGTAGTGGTATGCCCAAAAGCAACCGTTTCTTAGCTGTTTGGTTCTTGTTTTGGTTATTTGCATTTGAGACCACCAACAACTTAAAACTTGTTCAATTTTGATCCTTACACTCTAAATGGCGTAATTTTGATCCCCAAATTTAGCGTTAGAAATTTAACACTAGGGGAACAAAAAGATAGTCCGTATTACGGATTGAAATTTAAGATGTCAATTTGTATCATTTAGAGTGTCAATAACCAAAATATGATGACTTTAATCACTCAAGGGTAAAAAAAAAAAAAAAAAAAAAACCCTTTTGTTTACCTCCTCTTCCTCCAATCAAATTCAACTTTAGTTGAAACTCATAATCTCTCATTTTTGCATATAAATTTACTAGTCACTACGTATGTTTTAGTGTATCAAAACTATCACGTAACTAGTTTTATACTTTACCATACAATAGTTTCATTCTACTACTACAAGTGTGATGCGTGGCTGATAATAATAGAAACCAATAACATTGCCCTTACTTTTAACACAACTTATTGAAATCCTACGCTTTCTATTATCCCATTTTTTAATTCCTGTATTTTTTATTCTCAATTTTTCTACTCTTTTTGCTTGTTGAAATTAATTAGTGCAAATAGAATGATCGCCTACCAATTATACCCATAGTTAATGATTTTAGAAAAAATGACTCCTCATTTAATTATTGACTTTTTCCTTGGCTAACGACCCAACTATAGACCCTTCAACCCCCACAACACACCCCCCCGGGGGGTGAAAATGACCCAATTGCAGCCAAAAAATAAAAATAAAAATCTTGCTTTGGTAGCCATAAACGTCAATGTTCTCATATAAAAGGGCATTATAATTGTTATGACTCTGATATTCGTTCCCCTACATCTACTAGTTTGGGTACATATTACCACGTCTCCTTTTTAGTAATTTGGATATTTGGTACACAAGTTATTTATTTATTTAATGGTACGTATTCTTGTAAATTGGCGCTTTATGATTTTTTTTCCTAATCAGTGACCAATTAATAAGGTAATATTTGAAGTTTAAACTATGCTTTTGCTCGAGTTTTTAAGGACAAGTTATTGATGGGTTAAAAAAGGAGAGACATTTTTATCAGTTATGTACTTGTTTAATTATGACGCACGATTCAATTATCCAAAATAACAAGATAGTTTATTCTTTTTGACAATAAAAAGGCTCTTTTTTTTTTCCTTTTTTTCTGTGGGTAATTCTACTTATAGTCTTGTTTTCAAACCGTTACATCCAATTAAAATCACTCTCTACTATAAATATAAATGTTGGTGCCCAATAGAAAAATTCTCTAATAAATTACAAAAAAATGCATAGTTGAAACAGAGAAAAAGTGAAAGGAGTAATTACTAATTAAAGGAGGTGTTAAAAAGAGTGGAAAGCAAGACTCTTGAAACCAAAAAAGGAGTAAAAGCTTTTTGGTATGGTGTTTGCATTATGTGGTTGATTATTAAATATCCCCAGACAATATAGACTATAGTCTTTTATATTGTATTTGTTGACAAAATATAATCTCAGTCATAGAGGGTCCCAACTGTACAACTCAAAATTCTCTCCTTTGTTTTTCCCCAAATTTTCCGCATTAATATTAATTGCTTTTTTTTTATTTTAATTTTTTAAAATTTGGCCTTTAAATCCAATCTCGGGTAATTCATACAATCTTCTCTTCCCACGAACGAACGTCACAAACTCTGTCTCTCTCTCTCTCTCTCTCTGTTGATTTTCTGCTTCATCCCTTTCCGTTGACTCGTCTTCATCTCCCTCATACGACATCGTTTTAGCTCTTATTCTTCTTCTACTTCTGCTTCTTCTTCTGCTCCTGATGCTGCTGCTGCTTCTGCTTTTCTCTTATTGATCAATTCTGCTTCTGCGCTTGCTTGCTTGCTTGGCTGCTAACGGAGAGAAAGTTTTTGGACATTTGATTTTTGAAGTCGTACGGTCTTGCATTATGACTACTTAGGGGTGAGTTCGATTGATTCTGAGTTGGTTTCACTTGAGCCAACATCTTTTCTTGTAACTGTTCTGTGGGATCATGCATTGACAAGCTTTTAATGATTTCAAATTCACTTAATTATTGAAATTTTGAAGTAAATTTCAATTCTTTTTACTTAATTTTCATGCTGTTTTATCACTTCTAAGAAAATAAAATATAAAAATTGGAACTTGGTCTTTGTTTTTAGCTCTCTCTCTCTCTCTCTGTTCTATATAAACGATGAGAATGTTGCTGGATTTAGTAGGGTGGATTTATTTTTCTTTTTGCCTTATTTAATTTTATAAAGTTTTGTCTTTTAGAATTTGTTGAAAATAATTTTAGTTTATTGTGCATAAAACAAATTATGAAGATTGAAATGAAAGAATATATAAAAAAAAAAAGAGTGGAAAATTCCGGGAGATTTGGTGTATAGGACATCAGATATGAAAAAGGCTCTATGGTTTTCAAGATGGTATTTGACAAGACTAATATCTGTGTTAATTTGCATATTTGTTTAGCTAGTTTCACTTCCATATAATGTTAGCTATAAAAATGTGTTAATTGGGTTAAGAAACTAATCTAACTTTTCTCGATATGAAAATGGCTTTATGGTTTTTAAGATGGTAATTAAGCAACTAATAATAGCTGGCTTAATTGGGATATTTAGATTATTTCCACTCCCAGTCCCATTTATCCTGGCAAAGCTTAATTATTTTTCTTTAATCTGCGTTGCCATTAAACCGGCTTCATTTGTTTGATAATCCTAGTCCCCATAATTTTTTGGCATCTGCTTTTTGTTTGTAAAAGGAAAAAAAAAAAGGTTCTGTCCCTACTTCATTTCTGTGGTGCTCTCAATCAAACAAGATAAAATCTTTATCCGTTTATCTTTCAGGATACTGTTCCTATTCACTTATGGTGGTGTGTCAAAGTTCTTGATTGATATTTGTAGCTCTTTAAAGTGACGTAGATTTGGGCATTTGGCTTTTCAGGTCAGAAATCAACTGGAAAAAAAAAGAAAAAAAGAAAAAAAACTAACTTGATGGGGTAATACATATAGGAGTGCCAAAGGAATAAAAGGCATTTGGAAGATCCACAGGCTGCATGGGAGGTCTATTGCCTCTTTTCAACTTCGATAACAGGAGCACGGCCAGGAAAGTTCTTGCACACAAGAATCGTGTTGATGGTATGTATTTTTTTTCTTTCTTTATGCTAAAGAAATTTGGGGAGTGCAGGAAAGCCCTGGTCTAAAAATTTGGTCTTTTTAGTTTTTAGATTAGCTATGATTATTTTATAACATCCAATATGTATAGTAAATTGATCATTTTCATGGTAAAGTTGTGATTTTTTAGTAGATATTGTTCTTATATGCTACGAGACAAGTTTGGTCTGCTAAAGATTAAGAATATCAAGTAGATTATTGTGTCTTGGTTATAGGAATCTGGTCCGATCAGTAGTTGCTAATAACAGAAGGAACTTGTATGATTTCTATCTGAAAAGGAAAAAAAATGACATGTTAGTTGGTAAGTGTTCAAACAGACGAAGGTTGGTGTATTTTCCTTTTAGACTTTCACTAAACAGATGAGGAGGTTGCTTGAAATTTTCATCTTGTTTTGTTATTCAGCTTACAAAGTAGGCCAGTTTCAAATACCGTGCAGGCCTTGGAAGCTCTTCGAAATAGCCCTGAGCTGCGCATAGAAACATCTCGGAGTTATTCTGTCGGAAATTTGCCAGTAATTCTTTATTGCAAACATTTTGATAGCTTCTACTGTGTCTTAAAGCGCTTTTATTTTTTTGGGTTGTGTTCTTTTGGTTTGGCTCAGGCACTTTGTGCAGCTCTTCATGCTTGCTACTTAGTTTTATCTTTATTTTTATCAAAAATATAGGATCATCTATAGCAAGAATGTTTATATTGCTGGTAATGACATAAAAAAAAAAGGAAACTTAATGAAGAAAAAAAAAAGAATATTCTTTTTGGGAAGTAAATCTTTCTTAATGGGGTTTCAATTTTATTTTTTCTTTTTATGGACATCAAAAATGTTTAGATGCTATTTGATATTAAGTTTTACGGTTCGTTTCAGTTGGAAGAAGATTGGTCTGGAAAGAATTGCTATCCATTTGAAGCTTCAATGAAGAAATTGATTAATGAGGAAATTTCCAAGCATTCAAGTACAAGGCAAAATGCCCCAAGCATTGTGGCCAGGCTGATGGGAATGGACACGACTCTAGACACTAAGTCTGTAGCTCAGCCAATTGAGAAAACGAATGACAACATGAGAATAAAGTGTTCGAACAAGGAGGCAAGTGGAAGGAGTCTAATTGGTCATGTCTCTTCTAACTCAAACTCTTCTGGGCAGATGAAACTCAATTTGTCTTACCATGATGGAGAGAGAGACTCTGGCAAATGGAGCAATGGTCAGAAGTCGGGGAAACCAAGGAGGCGAGAGCATCCTCAAGAAGAGGAACTACAAAATTTTAAGAAAGAATTTGAAGCATGGCAAGCAGCTAGGTTTAGAGAGTGTTCAAGGTTCGCGGAACTCGGAAGCATGCCATCACAGCTGATTGCTCAAGAGGACCTCAACAAGGTAAAGATGGAAATCTATGCAAAACCGGGACGAAAAGCAAGTGAGAAGCCTGTAAAATCTAGGGGGTGTCACACACAAAAAGCGAGGGCACATGACATGGGTGGTTACCAACATCTTGAAGATCAGATAGAAGCATATGAGTTCGAAGAAACAAAGTATTTTCCATCAAGGACCAGAACCTCAATCAGAGACTTTGAGCAACCCTCCATGATGAGCACGACTAATCAGAAACTCTTTACATCTTCTGCTCCAACTAGGATAGTTATTCTAAAGCCTGGACCTGATAGGCTTTATGACCCTAGAGATTCTTGGACAAATTCTCCAACCTCTTTAGAGCATGGAGGTAGCATAGAAGACTTTCTTGAGGAGGTGAAAGAACGTCTGAAATATGAAATGCAAGGGAAAATGCAGAGAAGGGGAAGTTCAGTTGTCCGAGGAAGTGGAATCGAGACCCCTTATAGTGAGAAGCCATCGGATCCTAAACAAATTGCTCAGAACATAGCAAAACAGGTCAGAGAAAGTGTGACTAAAGACATTGGGACGAAATTGCCACGATCAGAATCAACAAGATCGTATAAAAGTGAAATTCAATTCAATGGACCAAGTTCTCCAGAGTTTATCAATAGAGGTGCTAGGAGATTTGTATCTGAGAGACTGAAAAATGTTCTAAAGAGAGAAACGGATGAGCAAACAGTTGCTGGCGGCCACGTTAGGTCATACAGTGTGTTAGATTTGGACTGTGAAAGGGTTCGAGCAAAACAAGGAGCAGGTACTTCAAAGGATGGAAGTGAAGTAAGCAATATTGAAATCTTGAATGATGAGCAAGTAATGCAAACGATATCTTTTAGGTACGGGCTAGGAGAAGATTGTGTCCTCCACAGAGAGTTGTCCCCAAGAAATCTCGTCAGGTCATTGTCGGCCCCGGTAACAGGAACATCTTTTGGGAAACTTCTTCTCAAGGATCGCCATATTTTGACAGGTGCCCACATCAGGAGGAAGCATGAAGTTACAGAAAATGCGTTTGTTGACATAAAGAAACGAAAGAAAGAAAGATTTAATTTCAAAGAAAAAGTTTCCAATTTCAGATACAGCTTTTCGCTTAGGGGGAGGCTGTTTGGAAAGAAGATTCAATCGGTGATGGAATCGCATGTTTCCGAACACTATCCTATGAAAGATATCATGAGCGGTCCAACAGTTACAAACTTTGGCGAGAGATATGTGAGGGTATATTTCATCTACACTTGGGCACTTATTTTATAAACTAATATTTAGGTTGTATTAACTAGTTTCAACCGCTTGTTATATCTTCACCAAATCTTAATCATCTTATGCCTCATCGTTTGATTTTAGGAGAACTTTACCGAGGTGCCTCCTAGTCCTGCTTCTGTGTGCAGCAGTGCTCAAGAGGAGTTCTGGAGGCCAGCTGATAATCTTAGCCCTCTCTCATCACCAACACCAGATGTTACTCCATGTGACGAATATGTTTTGCCACAGGTTTTTAGAGACATCAGCTCTAATCTAAATGGTAATCAAGATATTTGTTTCTTCTATTCATTAATCGTTTGTGTTTCCTCATATGTTGATTCTGTAAGTACGGTTTATGCATTTCTATGTCAAAAAAAGACTTGATTGCGTTGAGAAGCTAGTAAAAGGCCAATATCATTGTCTATAATTTCTTTGAATTTGTGCAATAAAAAAAGAGGCTATTTTAATAATTTTTCAAGTGTAAAACTCCTATTTTCTTTTAAGTTTGTTCTTTCAGGGAGTTCTTGGAAAAGTAACTTAAATTTTTTGGTTGGTGTCAAGACCAAAATTAAGGGAAAAAAATGTAGCACTAGCACTTGAAAACCATCTAATGTTTCTTGCTAATTGTTTGTTACGCAGAGCTTAAGAGGCAACTGAATCAACTCGAGTCAGATGAGCCCAAGGAGCCAATAATTCAAACAAAGCATACGGAGTCTGAAATATTTGAGTCAAAGGATCCGGCAGAGGCTTACATAAGAGATCTACTAGTTGCTTCTGGTTTATACGATAGATCATCTGATAAGTTTTTGCGAAGATGGGAGACACTTTCAAAGCCTATCAGCACGTCGGTGTTCGAAGAAGTGGAAGAATCTTACAAAAAATTGGCCAGGGACCAGACACAGAAGAAGGTAGATCACAAGCTGTTACTTGATCTGTTAAACGAAGCACTGTCAACGGTTCTTGGACCACCATCAGAGGCCATGTCAACAGCATCTAAGTTCAAACGAAACTTGATCAGTTCCTCATCAAGTTTTCCAACTTTACAGGGAAAGAAATTGTTGGATTGTGTTTGGGAGATCATATGTGAGCACTTGTACTCTACAACCGATGGATCACATTACTCTCTTGATGGAATGTTAGCACGAGACCTGAGACTGACTCCTTGGACTGGACTGATGGAAGATGAAGTTAGTAGTATAGGAAGAGAAATGGAAAGTGTAATTATGGGTGATTTAGTAGATGAAATTTTGGAGGATATGGAGCTCTCCGGTTAGCAAAAAAAAAAAAAAACAAAGGGATGACAATTAGTGGGGTTTTCGTATATATCGAAACAAGTACATACATTAATTCATATTGATGTCCAAAACTGGAGATTTACCATATTTGTTTGATATTGGTAAGTTTCTGAAAGGGAGATTGCGATTATGCTTGTACATTTCTTTGTATTGGGTGTTTGTGAGGTAGTAGGAGTTGGAATTTATTTAGACTTTATAAATAGTGTAAATTAGTGCATGTATTTTGTATTACGTAAAATATTTTTTGGACAAGATCTATTTCATGACATTTGATACGCTCTGTTTTATACCAAAAAGACTAATAATATGTTCAAGTGTTATCTCTCTCGACACAGTATTCATGATTAAGAGTTTTGTCTTAGCAATGAAGCAAGATGCTCACGGTTAACCCTGTAAATTTCACTGGTTCATCTGTATTTTGATGCTCTTCTAACACCCCAGCCGGAGCAGCAAGAAATTCTTCTCCTTGTGGTTTGAATTTGCTATGGGGCAGCACAACAATTCATCACGTCCATAAACAAGAATTGTCACAGTGATAAATAATAGTTTAAGTAAATCTATTTTTCCTCATTGATGATGTAATTAATGCGTATATATCACGGCATGAAAATTGCCACATAACAATATTAATCCTAACAATTTTTACTCTTATAGTTTTATTCTAATTGTGGTGATAAGATGAGGAATATTAGTGCTCCAAAACATGAAAGAACTTGGTTTCATTATGGTTCAATTTAGCTGTTGATATATTGTTATCTATGTAATGATTGCATCACCAATAACAATAAGCAATATTTTCCTATTGTTAGTGGTTCCAACAACAGAAAAAGAAAAATAAAATTAAAGAGTAAGCAGACTTAGTTATTGCCACTTTTATAAGATGCATGAAGAGTCCCTTTGTTATTCAAATGTAAATTAAGCAACAAATGCAGAGTCCAAATGGAGCTTGATAAACAGCTTGAAAAAAAGGTATAAATTGAGCTCAAGGCTACTACAAGTTAGTGATCAAAATATGATCTTTATGAACATCTTTTGTTTTCTCTCTCTCCAAAAACAAAAACAAGTATGTTTTTTTCCCTCCCCCACCCTTTTTTTTTGGTGGCTAATCAAACAAATCTGGTTTAAAAGTAGAAAGTATTGGACAAAAGTTAGGCCCCACCACTTGAAGACTTGAGAGCGAGAGAGGATAGTCATTCAAGGCATGACTTGTGTTGGGTATCAAAAGACGAGAAATGTTAACCACTTACTATCTTAGAAAATTTAGATCTCCGTGGTGTTGTATTGTTAGGTACACCAGTTGGAAACAAGTAAATCCAATGCCAATCTCCTAGATTATGACATATATTAACCTTCTAAGAGCAGGAAGGTGGGTCCCAATAATCACAATATGCTTGACTTAGAACCGTTGGCTGGCAATGAGTATATTCATTTCTTTCATTCACCAAAAATCCCTAATTCTATTATCATTCGTATAAATTATCTGTATCTACTTTTAAGTTAAGTACATCGTGTATAATTTCATGTTACGTGCATAATGGAAAATTGTAATTAGTTTCCTTCCATTCTCCTAACAAAAAATGTAATGTGTGTGACATTTTATATATTATATAAAAGATTAGGGACCACAAATTGTCAGACCATGCTAATTTAATGATTTTTAAATTATCGAGTCAACCTACGAACTAGAATGTTCTTGAAATATGAAGCACGGTCTAGACAGGTTCGTTTGAATTATAAAACATGTATTCTTTTTTCTGAATTATTTCAAAATTTATAAATAACTTATGGCCAAAAAAATAATAAAGAAGTAAAAAAACCCAAAAAAAATGAAAATTATAAAAGAGAAACGGTAGGAAATAACAAATTTTCAAAACTAACGAATGGAAATAGTATAATTAATAAACTTGTTAACAAATAACACTTTTTAAGGTTTTTTTTTTTTTAGTTTTGAAATGTAGTTTTTCAAAGTTATCCCAAGTTTAATTAGTCCCAATTTTTTTTACCCTAAGCCCCAAATTAATCCCTAACCTACCCTAAACCTAACCCCAAGTTTTTTTCTCTCTCTGGTAACGAGGGCACGGTGACAGTGAGTTCGTGACAGACAGCAACGACGGTGACTTCTTCGTGCATGATTGGTGAGTCCTCCCTTTGACAAACAGCGATTGGGAGCAAAAAACGGAGGAGCTTTTGATCTCATTTTGGTTGCGAATCTCATGCTCGTTGCTAGAGAAGTCAAGGAAGAAACCTACAAACTCGTGCTCATGACGATGATGGCTTCCTCCAACGACCTCATGATTGAGAGCAACGAGCAGAGATGGCTTCCTGGATTTTGAGGATTTTAATGTGGAGGGGGCATTTATGGAATTTTAAAAGAATTATGTTATTTCTTTTCCACCTAAAAACAAAATATGCTATTTATTTTTATTCCACACTTTAAATATGCTATTTCCCTTTTTTTCCCATTATAAAGTCCAAACTGTAGTTTAAACTAGATTGGATCATTATGTAACAAATTATTTCAATGTGACCTCATTACACAAAATGGTTTGATTTGTATTTTCTTCTAAACCATCAAATTGTCTATGTTGATGCTTACTGAGGTCCGGCATCGTATCAACACCACGTGCGGTAGCTCACGGTGTTCAGCTCTTCCCTTGTAACGCCCCTAAGTGGGGGTTAACAGTTTTTATTAAATAAAATAAAGATTAAAAAATAAATACAAATCGTCAAAGTAATTTGCCCGGGACTTAAATAAAAACTCTTAAATTAAAATAAAGACATAAACAAATAAATAAACCACAGTTTAATGTAGCACATTAGATTTTAATAATATACAACTGTCATCATCATCATTTCAACCCTCAACAAATCTTAATACAGTCACAGAAAATAACAATCGATGCTTACATTATCATGAAGATCATTCGTTGCATTCAAAGAAATCCCAACGTAATATAGCTACTTAGCTTCTCCAACTATTTTTCTTGTAGCCACCTCACACTTAGTGAGTCCTGAAAAGATAAACATATCAGCGAATGAGCATCAACATGCTTAGTAGGGAAAACCATTACTCACCTTAAGGTTTTATTCTTACCACATTAAACCTACATGGTTAGTTAGTTTTCATCATATACCAGATTATGAGATTTATTATAATCATATTCCATGGATACCATAGTTATTCATTACCAAGTTTCATACATATACATATATACAATATTCACATTCATCATTATTCCTAGGTATCTACATTACATAAAGTATTACTCAACTTATCGAAACCCAAATGGGGGTGCATGGCCACCCTCTAAACATTCCGAGGGTATTCCGGTGAGGGGAC
>CAMOHE010043915.1:0-10666 GCA_946598075.1 Artocarpus hirsutus
AATATACCATATTACGAGACTCTAAATATATTAGTTTTCTTATAACCTATCATTGTATGTGTATCCTATAGGCTATCCATAATCGGATGAAGGAATTAGTTCCATTTTACCTTTAGATTTTTTAATCTCAAAGTTCTATTATTTTACTTTATTTGAAAAATTCCATTCATAACAAATACAAATGAAAAACATCTAATTATCTTATGTATTCATATGACTAATGACTTGTTCTTTTCCAAATTTTAGACTTACCTTTCGGAAAATAACATTAACTCTTTGTTCAAAGCCATAGGTTTCATATTTGTGGATTATGATCTCATGAAATATAAATTGCATCTCTAAGATATCAACAATAGAGCCTTTATTCATCTAAGCTCTTGCCTTTAACATATCAAAAGATACAAGCTACAAACATGGAGTCACAACTCTACTTCAAGATTAAGATCACGCAAAGATGATTGTCACTTTGAATTGATTTAAATGAACTGAAATTACTATTAAATCAATTACACTTTAGGTCTAGTCTAATGTGTGAACCCCATTAAGTTTACTACGACAATGTTTCTACGATAAAGGCAAGCCACTCCACGGCCTAGATGAACTGTCCTTCTAATTGGACGTAGAACCCCATTACAACCTTATAAATTAGACTATTAATCTTGACATCGTATCTAACCACATATAAACTTTATAAATGCTCAATACCAAAATTTGGTTGCAATCGTCGAAGATCACATTTTTGCTTAACTACACAATTATTATAATGAACATAACTAAAGGACCATTATCAATACATGAAATATTCACATTATTATTAACTTATTCATCTAATCCAGAAATGTCTTAATTAGAAATAAAATATTTGTTTGTTAGGGCTCTAATCCTAATAGAGCTGCCCTAGAAGCAATCGCCACTATCGTGAGTCCCTCTGTTAAGATCGAGACTATCACTATGGTGAGTTTTTTTTTCGGATTTGTATCTCGCTAATTGTGTTTTAACGAAGAGATGCCGCGGAGGAGGAATCTCGAGGTGGAGAAACGTACGGAAAGGAAGGTGTTTATGACAGGGGAAGATCTCGATTGTGAGTGGCGGTCGAAGGCTAACGGCGGGCAGAGGTGATAATAGTAAAACAGAGGAAGAAATATATTATGCATAAGTTTTATGTGTTTCTTTTATGTTTTTACTTTAAATTTTTTAAAAAATATATTAAGCATTTATTTTTTAGATATACGTGATGATAATGTGATGAAATCCATACTAAATTTAGTGCCCGTTATTTAAATTAGTCTTTTTGTACCTAAAACGAAAGATTAAATTTAGTTTAATAAAAAAATTAGAGAATGGGGGCGAATTCGTTACTTTTTTAAAAAGTTCGACTATTTAAGCTATTAACCCTTAAAATTATCTTTTAAGATAAAAAAACAAGGCATAAACCATAGAAGCCGATATTGTTTAAGAAATTACTTTAACCTTTTACCTAAAAAAATATTAACCTATTTGGTGGTATTTTCAAAATGATTCTGTTTTAATACAAAGTATAAATATAAGCATTGAAGCTCGCCCAATGGTTAGGAAGGGTGGGGTAAAGTTAGGACCTCTCTAGTTTGAATCCTAAGAGGGATTTTTCCAAACAAGGAGGCATATGAGATGCATTTCTACCAAATATATATATATATATATATATATATAAAAAGATGGAAATTCGGATTTTTGAGCTAATGGTATATTATAAATGTTTCTAAAATTGCATTTAGTTAAGCTTTTTTGAGAGATTGTTTTAGAAATTAGAAAAAAAGTGAAATTGTGTTTGTTGTATGGTTCAAAATGTATACTAAGTTATAATCTTAAAAAATGAAAATGGAAATAAGAAAACAACTTTAAATTATTTCTATTTTTTCAAACATTTTTTCAAGTTTTATTTTGTTTTCATTTTCAAAGAATTAGCTAACCAAATGATGCTATCTGTTTTTATGCTTGGAAAAATGTGTAAAAATATTTTATGTCTCCTCCAAAAAAAGGGCAATTCTTCGTAGTTTAATAAAAAAATTTTTGGAATAAATTTGGTCCAATAACTTCTTAGGGTTAGTTTGGTACATGAGATCGGAATAGTATGGTTTTGAATGTTGTGATTTGAACTGATAGTTTTGAACCTATATAGTTTAAATAGTAGTTTTAAATTGATATTTAGAATGTAAAATTTTAAAACGAGAATAAAACATCACATTAGAGAACTAATATTTGAATAACTATTTTTTATGAGAAAAACGAGAATAAAAGTGTTTTTATGGTGGAAAATGGTTCAAAACGATGAGAATTTAAGAGGCTCAAGTTCTCAAAATTGATTTTTTGCCCGTTTTAAACGATCCTCTGTTTTAAATGATTTGTGTATTGCACCTTATCAAATGTCTACTTTTATAGGCCCGTAGGGTTAAAACAACTTAAAACGTTTTAAACACGCTATGTCCTATATTACTTACTAGATTCATAAAACTTCCTTCTCTTGTTTGAAATTTAATATTTCAATAGTGTAAAAAGGCAATTTTGCCCTTCTGGTTTTTGAAATTAATCTGAAAAACGCCACAGAGCCATTCATGGAGCTCGTCCTTCAACAAGCGAGGGTAGAGGGAGAATTAGCTCGCCATATTGGCTCGTGGGAAGTTTGATTTCCACAAAGGCGACCTCGCGTCGCTGGAGTCATCGACTGCAATCAAGAACGAGGATTTGCAAGGTGTGACATCCACTGTGCCGATACCTTTCACGATTTGCATAGGCTTTTAATAGGGTGGTCGTGACCTTTTCAAGGTCGGGTGGTTTGGTGGTTCGTCGACAACTAGAGCTCCATAGTTGGAGAGGAGAAAGAGAGGGAAGAAAAGGGGAAGATGACAATGGTAGAGTTTTAAAGAGTAGTTTGGATTTTTAATCTACCCGAATATTGCATACATTCTCTATTTAGCAACTCTAGAAAAGGAATTTAGGATTCACGCGCTTGAAAATTTGATTTAATGGATGAGGAGTGTTAAATACCCTTTATTTCACTCTTTTGCATTGCATATGCTAACTTAATCTTTTGACATATATCAATTTCTCAAATAAATCCATATACAAGAGTGATTTTTTTAAATTCCCACCCACGTTCACACACTTACCTCTCCGCATTCATTTTATTTAACTACTTGCACTCAAATTATTTGCTAACAAGAGATGGCGCAAGTCCCTATGGATGCACATACATGAGTTCAAAATTTCTAATAGTTAACAAGCACTAAGAAATAAAGGAATTTCTATCTATTAGACATGGGCTATTTTAAGGATGCCCGTAATGGGCTCAATTATAGAAACATTTATCCAATTCAAAATAAATAAATAAATAATATTCTAGGAATTATCAAATATCTAAGTCTGTGGGATATTTTGACTAGGTTATAAATATCTACACTTAGTTAGTAGATATCTCTAGTTAGTGGGATCCTGATAACTTGTAGTGAGTCTTTAAAAGATGAGATAAGGAACCCACCTAATACCCTATATAATAGAGCCTAAAAGAGAGTTCAAAAACAAGCATGTACAAAAATTTATATGCAAAATTTTTTAGCTCTCTCTCTCAAACTCTCCTTCATGTTTTCTTTGCAAAAGGGTTTTGGGTTGTGGTATTTCTAAGTGTCCTTGATGAGTTCCTAACAGACTACCAATTTAAAACCTTATTTTATCAATCGTATTTAATTTAGTGGCAAGTAAGGGTCATTCCTGCGGAGGATTAATCTTAACTAATAACTCTTTAATCCTCTTAATTAAATAAATGAGGGGATTTGTTTTAATTACCTAAATTATGAAAATTAAATAAAACCATGAAAGCAAATAAATAAATTCAATTAAAAGTCACAAAGTTCAAAACAATGATAATGAAATTGGTTAAAAGATTGATCTCCGCCTCTAAACAATGAAATTATAATGAATGTATGATATAATATCCAACTATAAAAAATCAACCATAGATAATAACAAGATCTGCTATCCCAATCATTCCTTACCATTTACATTTAATAAGACAAGCGCTTTATTACACCCGTTTCCATCAAACAACCTAGAACAAGCTATCTAAATTTAATCTAACAGAAGCATTAAGATAAGAAAGATAGGTTGAGAAGGCAAAAATCATATAAGCTCAGATTATTTAACCTAAGTTTTGTTCTGTATGCAACTATATGAAAGCTTGACCATAATCAATAATCACATTTCCCTACCAATGATTAGAAATTCAAAACAATTGCGGATCAAAATTCATAATCTAGCAATAGACAATTCTCATGCATAAATGGTTGTACAACCAATAAAAACAAGAAAATTATCTTAAGCAATTAAATTAGAAGAACATAAACGGTTTCTATTGAGAAATTGAAAACATAATATCAAAACATGCAGTTACTATTCCATATCTAGGGCTTGGACATTACCCTTAACCAAAAGAAAATTAAGTTAACATTATTATGAAATTAAACAATGAAAAATAAATTATCATTCCAGAGTTCTAAAGAAAGAAAGGAAAAGAATAAAACTTATTTTTGTTCTTGAAGAAATCTTCACGCAAGGAATTCTCCTTGAGCTTTAATAAAAAATCTCTTCTTGCTTCTATCTATTTTCTCTCCAAAAGATTATATTTATAAGTTTATATTTTGTGGGTAAAAAAAAGGTAACATTAGGCTCATTTTAGATCATATTCGAGCACAATAGGAATGGGATGCATGAGGGCATTGCCCCTTTGTCATGGCAGCACTCCAAGCTTAATTCCTCGTACTAGCAGCTGGGCACACACACAGGGGGCAAGAAACTTCTTGCACAATTGCCGTGTGGAGCATTGGGTGCTTTAGGCCTGCTAGAATACGCACAAGGACAAAGGAAGACTGGCGCAGCTAAGCGGATACTAGACTAATGCCCCTGGGAACTCTTCTTTCCGAGTGCAGCCGCATGCTACTTAGCCTGTGGGGGCACTATGGCTTTCCTTTGGAGAGGCTGCAAATAGTTTTAGGCATAGCCATGCCAACTCTCTATATATACTAGGGCGTGGCAGCGAGCATTTTTGGCATGGGGGCACACTATTTTTTAGCCAAAATGCATGCTTTTGTCCCACAAGTTCTTAAAACTTCAATTTTTCCCTCGGTTGACCTCCAAACTAAATAAATGTAATTTTAAACTTCAAATTTTAACTCCTTTCATCCATTTTTAGCTCATCCCCTTGAAACACCTACAATACAAAAAAACCTCAATTAAAACACACAATACTCAAGAATAAGCAAGGAAATATGGGAAAATTAATTAGAAAATTATATTCAATTAAAGTATTTATAGAATTTCCCCACACTTAATCTTTGATCGTCCTCGAGCAAACCTAAGATGAAAAGCAAAATAAAGAGAACATGGAAAAGAAAACTAACCTTCCAAACCTTTAACCTTAGAGAGCTATTAAAGTTATGGACGTGAAATCAAACCACTATTGCACTAATCAATTAGTCATTCTCAAGCTAATACATCATACAACAATCATACTCAAGTGTATATCTGTAATAGCCATTGCTACCGATATTAAAACAACACAAGTTTCAAAAAAAAAAAAAAAAGATAAACCTTTATAATCCTCATGGAAACGATCACCCAATCTTGGTTGAAAATATCAAATGTCATAGGCTTCCCCTTTGGTATAAATCTCCACTATACCGGTGGCATTACCTGAAATCAAATAGGTCTTTAATACGAGTTATATCAAGGCCACTGGGTAGTGGTTAAAAAGAAAGGAAGGATATAGGAATTACAAAGGTCCTAAAGACTTCATAGAGTTAGAGACATCATAAAATTCTTCAAAAAGACATCTTTTAAAACCCATAAAAATCTTATATAGGTCGAATATCATTGTGTTAGGCCCTTACATCATTCTAACCAACCTCATTGGTCAAGAGGCTTATGCATCACATGTTAGGAGTCTAGGACTGTGTAGAATGTAATTTGTCTTATGCTTTATATTTTCCAAAAGACCGATCTTTTATTAGAAATTTGTTATTAGAGATATTATTAATGAAATTCAGATTTTTGTCCATATTTCAATTGTAACAATATCTTTTAACATACACATAAATTATGATGAGTTTATTCATAGTTAGAAAGTATGTCAACAAATAATGATCGGCTTACTCACATAAGCGATCACTTTTGGCGCTCAAGAAGTGAGTAAGTATGAGACATGTAGACTTGTAAAAAGAAGAAAGCAGATGAGGCAAATTTTGTTTTAAGTGTTGCCTTGGAATGAGCCAAGATGAGATCTTTGACGACCTACTATGGATTCAACTAGATCCCACTGATGCATATTCAACTCATAGGATGGCCAGATGCGAAACCTTAATGTGGTGCTGAGTAGCGAGCATATAAAGGGATTTAGGTCAAGCACTAAATGGCGATTGAATTACGGTTAGTACAGTGTTTGTAGGATGAGATATACACTCCTTGGAGGAGATCTCCACTATAACATGTGTTAATACATGTGCTTGCCGACCACGATAAGGAACTAGAAGAGTGAATCCCGCTTCTATATTTTGTGAGTCTTTATGGCCCCGTTTGGTTTCGTTCTCAGAATTTTTAGAAATGTTTTCGAGGAAAAAATTTTAAAAACACTCTTAGGACAATTTGTAAAAAATTCTTATTTTTTAAAACAAAAACATTTTCATCTATTTTGAAAATAATACTAAACGGCCCCTATAGTCCATTGTTTCTCATATTGATCTCACTAGATTACTCATGCCCTATGTGACCTTTGACTGTGTAATAAAGCATAGGTTTAATGTATGCTACTTTGGCATGTTTCCTATAATCATGTTTGACGTGACCTAAAAAGGTATTGTTGAGAAAGCAATTAAACTAAAGCTAAGTGATGTAAGGACAGAGGGAAAATTATTTAATAACACATCAAAGTTTTATGCTCACTGTCTACAAGTTAAATTGCTTCTGGGATACAAAATAATGATAAAATAAATACTAAGTGGGTTTATGCATGGCTCCTGTATATATAGAGGAATATATTTTGAGTAAAGGGATTTGGAGATGCTAAATTTGATGTGGCCCTAAGGGATGTTCTATGCTAGTCTTTTTGAGATTTGGTATAGTTCTCTCCAACCTTTCTTTATAAGCGGCTCGACAGTTGCATGATCCATTTACCTCGTATGAACATAACAATGTGAAAGATCATGAGAGAGATACATATTTTTACACCCACTATGTGCAAGTGGAAGATGTTAGACGTAGGCCATTTTTAAGGACTCCCATAATGGGCTTTAATTATAGAATTATTTATTTAATCTAAAATAAATAAATAAATAATATTTTGGGAGTTATTAGATACCTAAATGTGTGGGATATTTTGACAGGGTCACAAATATTCTCACTTAGTTACTAGATATCCCTAGTTAGTGGGATACTGATAACTCCTAGTGGGTCTTTAAAAGATGAGAGAAGGAACCAACTTAAACCCTATATAATGAAGTCTAAAAAAGATTTCAAAAACAAGCACGTATAAAAACTTATACCTAAAATTTTTCAACTCTCTTTCTCCTTCCTTCCTTCACATTTTCTCTGTAAAAGAGTTTTAGGTTAACGAATTTTGTGAGTGTTCTCATACTTCTCACACACCGTGAGACTGGACTTCTACAACACGCAGTATCGTAAGGCTTCGCTTAGATAATTCCTGGACCCGTGCCGTTTTGGAGATGCTTCCTACACTATCAAAACGCATACAATTAATTTAAATCACTATGCTGGTGATATTTATACGTCAAATAAAGATAATTTCTAAGCTTTTGTATTGACGTAGGATCAAATGTTACTCTATTTTAAAATAAAAATTAATCTTTTAATCTTTAAACCTTCTTCTTTTTCCCAAATATATCTTTTGTATATCTTCACTTGAATTGCTGTTGATGGTCTTTGCTTTGGATGTGATTATCTTCGCTTTTGCTTTTGAATGGGTCTTTTTTCTGTAGTTTTGCTCAACGGGTTGAAGTAGAACAAAAAAAAATTTACTATAAATTCTTTTACATCACATTTTTTAAAGGAGTTTACATAAAGTTACCTTTTTAGATACAATTTTTATTTACGCCACAAAATAATAAAAGTTCTTAAGCTAAAAACTTAAAATGCCACAAAATAGATTAAGGGATGATTAGTTCCACATGTCCCGCTTGCATATTTGAAAACCTTGCATATGTCCTCGTGGGACATTCTTATATGTCTCCCCCAGACATTCAAAAAACCTCCCATATATTTAGATTGGACATTTCTACATGTCCTGATGGGACATTTCTTCTCACCTCTCATATGTCTCGCTTGGACATTTCCACATGTCTTAGCAAGATATTCTGAAAACCTTTCACATATTCCGTTGAGACATTTTAACATGTTCTGGCAGGACATTTTCACAACAATAACAAAAATAGGAAAAAAAAAAAAGAGAGAGAGATAGAAGAAACAATTGCAACAATAATAAGCGTATATCGGCTATTATCAAAATAAGGATTAATTATTTATTTTACAGCCTCCCTTCAAAGGCTCCCTGCATCAAAAGATTGCTTAATGAGAAAAAAACTGCAATTTGGAGGAAAAAAAGAGAAGAAAATGCTACAAGGAAAAAAGAAAAAAGAAGCAAAAAAGATGAACTATGAGTGCTTAAAAGTTAAAATAATTAATTAATTCCATTAGTACATGATAGGGCGTTAGATTCTTAGCAATTTTCTCTTTGCCTGGAACGCATTGGAGATACAAGTTCGTGAGATATATTTGCACAATATGTAAACAGGAAGAGAGAGACACAATTATGAATCCATTTCTCTACGAGCATTAATGTATCAATAAGCCAATTCAAGTTTTCACCAAACTCAGAAATGCCAAAATATTATCTCACATGCATCAAAATTCAATGCACTATCATAACAAAAAGAAAGAAAAATCAATGGAGGATGAAAGTGACAAAGCAGAGTAAAATTGCGAGAAAATTACCTTGCAAGCAATCACAATTCTCGGCCTAAATTGACACCAGCAATCTTGATTCTCGGCCAGAATTCACACATACAAATCTGTGAAGGTGATTGACTCAAAATTGAGGAGGTTACAATGGGTATTTGGTGGTTAGAGTGACAATTATTTAGTAAAGTAATGTCCAAGTTTACAACGCGTGCTTGTTTCAACTTGATGGCGTGTAAATATTTTATTACCAGCAGAAGGAAGCAGCTATGTGCTCTCTCACACAGGATTACTCTAGACTATGTATATGAAAGCTGGAAAAGGAAATAAAAGAGCGAGGGTGGTATTTGTTCTCTTGTGGGTTCCTTTGTTCTGTTCAATCTGCGAAAAGGGGTGAGTAATAAGCTTGGGGTTTCTTTCTTGCAAGGGTGTGAGGAATGTTTGGTTCCTGAGAAAAATTCCTAAATTACAGAAAGAAAGAGAGTTTGGTGAGTGTAGAGAGCTTGGTAGAGATTGTCATTACTCTGAGGGTGTAACTAATCTTTCACTAGTGGAGCAACTAGGGCAGAAATTGCCTTGACTTGGATGTAGGATCATTTAAGATCCGAACCAAGTATAAAACTCTGTGCCTATTTTTCTCTTCTTGTTGTTCTTGAAATTTTTGATCGAGAGTTGAATGTTCTAAGTTTTTTCTCACAAACTGGCATCAAAGTTGGGTTCCGAAGCCGATTGAAGAAAAGGAATTCTCTCGTGGGTGATTGGAAGTCGAGTTCTTCATCTGTCTTCTTCGATTAACTCTGCAACAAAGTCGACCTTTACCGAGAACACTTCCTTGCCAGAAGTTCAAAATCAACAATGTCGACATCCAAATATGAGATTGAGAGGTTCGATGGGAAAAATGATTTCAGTCTGTGGAGAGAAAATTGATTGCTCACCTCGGCAATCTTGGACTGGACGAAGCTCTCAAAGGAGAATCCAAGATACCAGATTCTACGCCAAACAAAGGTGAGATTCTCAAAAAGGCTTGAAATACAATAGTCCTAAGTCTTAGTGATCAGATTCTAAGGAAAGTGGTTAAAGAAAAATCTGCCTGTGAAATGTGGAATAAATTAGAGCAGTTGTATATGACAAAATCCCTTCCCAATAGAATTTATCTGAAACAACGTTTTTATGGTTTTAAAATGGAGGAAAATAAATCCATAGATGAAAACATAGATGAATTCACAAAACTCTTGTCAGACTTGGAAAATCTTGAAGTCAAGATTGAGGAGGAGGATCAGGCGATTTTCTTGTTGAATTCACTGCCTAGGCAATATGAACAATTAAGGGACACATTAAAATACAGTAGAGAAACTCTGACAATTGATGAGGTTATGGCAGCCGCCTATTCAAAGGAATTAAACCTAAGAGCTAGTTTTAAGCAAGCAAAGATAAATGCAGAAGGTTTAAATATCAGGGGAAGATCTATAGAAAGAAAAAAACAATTTAGCAGAAATAAGGACTACTTTAGATCAAAATCAAGAACTAAGAGAACATGTTGGTTTTGTAAGAAAGAGGGTCATTTCAGGAGAAACTGTCCACAAAGGAAAATTAACACTTCAAAAATTGATCAAATTGGTACTGAAGAAACAGTAAATGTGTCAAATGGTTATGAGACTGTTGATGTTCTTGC
>CAMOHE010043915.1:10686-21440 GCA_946598075.1 Artocarpus hirsutus
GCTTAATTGGTACTCGAGAAGGAAATAAGAACCTCTTAAGGGAGGTTTGAGGTTCGAACCCGAGGGACGCAAAAGAAATCCCTGAGGGGCTAGAGGGCCCCAGAAAAGACAGTACAGATGAGTGGGTGGCACGGGGATGGTCTACCAGTAAGAGCCACAAGTCCGAGGGCCCCGCAAGGTGGGTCCTATGGAGGCTTGAGGGAGTACGCCCAGGCCGGACGCCACAAAGCAAACCAAGATAAATGCAGAAGGTTTGAATATCAGGGGAAGATCTACAAAAAGAAAAAAACAATTTAGCAGAAATAAGGACTACTCTAGATCAAAATCAAGAACTAAGAGAACATGTTGGTTTTGTAAGAAAGATGGTCATTTCAAGAGAAACTGTCCACAAAGGGAAATTAACACTTCAAAATTGGATCAAATTGGTACTGTAGAAACAGTAAATGTGTCAGATGGTTATGAGACTGTTGATGTTCTTGTTGTCACCTCTGATGATCCAAATGAGGAATGGATTTTAGACTCAGGGTGTACATTCCATATGACACCAAGAAAAGACTGGTTCTTTGATTACAAAGAATTGACTACAGGCAAAGTGTTGATGGGAAATAATGTTTCTTGCAATATTTGTGGGATAGGGTCAATAAGACTAAAAATGAGGGATGGAACAATCAAAATTCTTGCTGAGGTCAGGCACATACCAGATTTGAAAAGAAATTTAATCTCACTAGGAAATCTGGATTCAAATGGTTATTCATATAAAGCAGAAAAGGGTGTTCTAAAGGTATTGAAAGGAGCTATGGTGGTGATGAAAAGGACCTTAAAACAAGGACTATATGTGTTACAAGGTGCAACAATCAGTGGAGAAGCTGCTATGACAGTAACGAAGAATGATCAGACAGCTCTCTGGCATAGGAGATTGGGACACATGAGTATTAGAAGGCTGCAAGAATTAAGCAAACAAGGGCTCCTGGGTCAAAAGGACATCACAAACCTAGACTTTTGTGAAAGCTGTGTTCTTGGAAAGGCTCAGAGACTTAGGTTTGAGGCTGCAATTAACAAGACTAAATCCACCTTGGACTACATTCACTCAAATTTGTGGGGATCACCACAGGTACCTATGTCTTTATCAAATTGCGAATATTTCATTACTTTTTTGGATGATTATTCTAGAAAAGTGTGGATCTATTTTCTTAAGACTAAAGATGAGGCTTTTAATAAGTTTGTGGAATGGAAAATTCTAATGGAAAACCAAACTGATAAGAAAATTAAAAGATTAAGAACTGACAATGGTTTGGAATTCTGTAGCAATAAATTTAACCTATATTGTTCTGAAAATGGCATTACTAGACATCACACTTGCACACAAACACCACAACAAAATGGCCTGGTTGAATGCATGAATAGAACCATAATGAATAAAGTTAGATGCATGCTTGATGAGTCAAGATTGCCAAAGAAATTTTGGGCAGAGGCTGCCTTTACTGCATGTTATCTGGTTAATAGATCCCCTCATGCTGCTTTAAACTTTATGGTCCCTGAAGAAAAATGATCAAATGAAAAACCTAAATATAATCACCTTAGAACCTTTGGCTGCATAGCTTATGTACACATTAATCAAGGGAAATTAAACCCTAGAGCCAAGAAAGGTGTTTTTCTTGGCTATCCTTATGGTGTGAAAGGGTATAAAATATGGCTACTTGAAGAAAAGAAATGTGTTATAAGTAGGGATGTAATTTTCAATGAAAATGTTTTTCATAAAACTAACACAATTTCTCAAGGAATATCCAGCCCTAAACAAGCTGAGCAGACTCTTATTTCTCAGGTTGAAATTTGTGAAAGAACTATAGGTTTATCCGAAGAAGGTGGAGCCACTGCACAAGATCAAGAACTTTTCCCTCATGAACCAGACTTTGTGGAAGACCAACATGAAGCATCTCAAAAAGAAGTGACAACAACTGATCAGGAGACAAATGATCAGCTAAGGGATTATTTATTGACCAGGGACAGGACAAGAAGACAGATAAGACCACCATTAAGGTTTGCAGTCGCAGACCTACTAGCCTATGCTTTAAATATAGCTGATGGGGTTGAATCAGATGAACCTGCAAACTATAGTGAAGCAAAGAAAGGTGCAGAGTGGCCAAGATGGAAGCTAGCAATGGAGGAAGAGATGCAGTCACTTTGGAAGAATAATACCTGGACTCTGGTTGATAGACCAAAAGGTCATAAATTGATTGGGTGTAAGTGGATTTTTAAGAGAAAACTAGGAATTCCAGGAGTCGAGCATGCGAGGTTTAAGGCAAGATTTGTGGCAAAAGGGTACTCCCAGATTGAAGGTGTAGATTTTCATGAAGTATTCTCACCTGTGGTCAAACATACCTCAATAAGAGTCATTTTGGCTCTAACAGCAATGTAAGACTTGGAATTGGAACAGCTAGATGTGAAGACAGCTTTCTTACATGGTACACTTGATGAAAGGATATACATGAGTCAACCAGAGGGGTTCATTGATAGGAAATATCCTCATAAGGTATGCCTTTTACAGAGGTCATTGTATGGGTTAAAGCAGTCTCCTAGACAATGGTATCACAGGTTTGATCAGTTTATGATTGCAAAAGGCTTCTCAAGGTCTAAGTATGACAGTTGCGTTTATTTTGCAAAACTAGACAACACGTCCTTTATTTTCTTATTAATTTATGTTGACGACATGCTTATAGCATGTAAACATAAATTTGAAGTTGAAAAGCTAAAATTGGAGCTTAGCTCTGAATTTGAAATGAAGGACCTTGGACCTGCAAAGAGGATTCTTGGGATGGATATCGTTAGAAATAGAAAACAAAGATCATTAACCTTGTCTCAATCAGGCTATTTGAATAAGGTGATTGAAGTTTTTGCAATGAAACATGCAAAAGCTGTTAGTACACCTATTGGGGCACATTTTAAGCTTTTTTCAGTGAAGGAACAAGATGAAAAAGTAGAAGCTGTTCATATGAAGAATGTGCCATACTCAAATGCGGTTGGGAGTCTTATGTATGCAATGATCTCAACGAGACCTGATATTGCATATGGAGTAGGCCTGATTAGCAGGTTTATGAGTAAACCAGGAAGGGAGCATTGGCAAGTTGTCAAGTGGCTTTTAAGGTATCTTAAAGGTACAGTGAATTTGAAACTTACATATTCAATTAACATAAGAAACACTTAGGATATAAAAGGATATTGTGACTCAGATTTTGCTGGGGACTTAGATAAAATGTGGCGTCCGACGCGGGCCCCACCTCAAGCCTCCATAGGACCCACCTTGCGGGGCCCTCGGACTTGTGGCTCTTATTGGTGAACCGTTCCCATGCCGTCCACTCATCCGTACTGTCCCCTCTGGGGCCCTCTGGCCCCTCAGGGTTTTCTTTAGCGTTCCTCGGGTTCGAACCTCAAACCTCCCTTAAGAGGTTCTTATTTCCATCTCGAGTACCAATTGAGCTAGTAGCTTAATTGGAGCTAACCATTTTATTTTAAGTGATATGTGTCAAATGATATGTGTTATGATATAAGATATAATGGAGCTAACCATTTTATTTTAAGTGTTATGACAGGTGAAGGTCACGTGGAATCGATATGCTCAAGTGTTCATATTATTAATGTTATATGTTTAATAATGATTTTGTGATAATTTAATGCTTTGATGAAATTTTAGTATGTTAAGGCAGATCGGTAAGTCGAACCTTCAAGTTCGACAGGCCGAAATATCCTTTACGAAACGGTCGAACTATATAGTCGGCAGGCCGATGACAGCTGACGAGCAATCAGCAAAAATCACTTAAAATTTGGAGACGATGATGATTGGATAAGATTGGCACATTTTTTACTTAATTGTTCTTATTTTGGGTAATAGAACATTTGACTTATGATTGATTGGATTTAATTGATGAAGTTTCCTCCTTTGAAACTGAGAAATATGGTAACTTAAACCATTCCCAAAAACTTTGACTTTTTCCCCCTCAATTCCCTCCAATTCCCACGTGAAGTTTGCCTCAAATTAATCAGAAAATTTCTGAAATTAAAGAGAGAATATCTCTTCCCTTTACGCCATTTTCATTTTTCACGTAAACGTTATCTTTCTCTCTCTCGTTTTTCTCTCTCACCCTCTCTCTTCTTCATATATTTCCTTCTTCTTCTCCCTCTCAATTTCCTCTATTATTATTTGAATAAAGAATTGAAATTTCTTTGGCATTAATCCAAGGAGGTTTGAGAAGAAAATTGTCAAAGGTAAGAACTAAATTTTTTTCGGTATTTCTAAAATTGTGTTTCTCCTCTTTAATCTAACTACCATAACTTTGTCTAGGAATTTTCTTTTGCTCTGAAATTTTAATATGATGTTCATATATGTGTTATGTGATATTCCTCCAAGTTTCACATTATTTTGATTTTTCTATATTAAGTTATGAATTTTCTTCTCTTTGTCACTCACAGTAAATTATTGCTGATTGTCTATATGCACAAAGATATGGGTGTTGTTCTTAATGCAAATGATGGTTATTTTTCACGAAATTTGGTAAATATGTTCATGTATATGTTAATTTATAAATTGGAAAGTCTCATGATAATATAATGTAAATTTTATGTGATATGGAATTTTTATTAAAGCTAGGCTTTTTAGACTGTTTTATCGTTGAAATGATGAACACTTATTATGTGACGCTTTGTATGATTAAATGAATTTTTATTTGGTGATGTGAAATTTTGTGGTTCTATAATTATATGTTAATGAGTTGTAATATGAATTTTGGGGTCATAGTAATTTTATTTAATTTATTGGATTATGTTAATCATATGTAACTCACTGCTTACACATAGGAAGTTATTTTCGGTCTCTGCCTTCTAATGCATGGTTTGAACTGTTTTAGATTTTATTTGAAGGTTATTTTTGGATATGTTATAATTCTAAGTGTCTATGATATGTGTTAATTTTTTTAGAATTTCTATAGTATGAATATTGTGATAAATGGACCTAAGTTATGAGTTATTTACTACTTAACTATTGCTGGCAGATTTCATGTTTTGACATGTATGACTTGTTTTAAATGTTAAATGAAATTTTTATGATCAATGAAAAAGCATGGTGATAAGTTTATATGTTATCTTTGTTTCTGCTAAATTTGGTGCCCTTATTATGTGTGATTGTAAAGTTATTAAGTTTTGAATTCATAAAGGTCAGGAATATATTTGTATTGATAGTTTTGTTTTAATGTCTTAAGATTAATAATGTATATTATAAATTTATGTTTTCAAGAAATGAAGGTATGTGTGATGTTATATGGAAATGGATGTTATGTTGTGGTGATTAATTCATTGAAAATAAATGTTAATTGCCAAATTTTTTTTATGAATGTATGACATGAACACAATGTAAAGTACGCACATCGAGACCGTGGCGTTGTCACCTACAAATTAAGGTTAAGTAAGCTAAAAAGGTAAGTACATTCTCACGTGTAACATGATGAGTTTATGAAAAATTTGAAATCTATGCTCATGATGGTTTTATGATGATTTCTCATGATGATTATACGTGAAGTATTATTATTATTATTGAAGTTTTTAAGGTATGAAAGTTTATGCATGTTTTGATGATAATGTTTTTTTTTTAAAGCATAAAAGTATAAATATGTATATATGTATCACCTAAATAAGTGTTGCACACCCAATGTTAGGATATGTTTATGATAAGTTATGAGGTCATGTTTGGTTTGGGATTAGCTACCTCTCTCCCCTCATGACGGCGCGCCTATGATGGTGACGTTTATGGTGCAACACTTGGGCCCTTAAGATAAAATGAATAAAGTTTTAATATGGACAATGTAATGAAAGATATGTTCCTATGAAAATGTGCCTAGTGCACTATTATGATGATGATGATGATGATGTTCATAATATGTTTTAAGTTGTGAGATTTATAAACGTACTTGCAAACATTAGCTTATTCAAGTTTTACATCATGTTGCAGATAAGGGTAAGAGAGTTATGGATTGGGTGGAGGACACTGACGGACGTGTGAACCTAGGGCAATGAATTGCAAACAAAAAACGCCAAGGAAGAAGTTCCCCTTTTAAAATTTTTGAACTATGTTTTATAATTTTTAGAGCATGTTTATTTGGACTTTAAGATTTAAACTATGACATTTTAACTTTATAGTTTTATGGATTACCTTCCGCCTTTGAAACATAAAGACTAGTTTTTAAACAAAATTTTTTTACAATTCGGCCTGTCGACCATTATTGGTCAAACTGCCAAAGAATTTAATCGGCCTGCCGATTACTCTGTACCGGCTTGCCAATCTAGCGAATTTTAAAACCCTGTTTTGCAAAGCCTCCAGTGGCCTGCTGATAGATGGCCATTGAACTACTGGACAAGTTCGGCCTATCAAAGTGTGAAGTTCGGCTTGCCAAACTATACAAGCAAATTTTAAATGTTTTGATCTTTTATGGAATTAATGTTGGGTATGATAAACTATTTAAAGGATGTTTATAATCAAGTAATTCATTATATATATATATATATATATAAATGTGTATGCATGGATCCTAAGTATGCTTTTCAAATTATGTTTTCTAATATATATTTTTTTAAAATAGTTTTACTTCAATTAAAAGTGTTAAAGAATGAATGTAATGACATCTATGACGTCCGTAAAGGGGGGCGTTACAGCCCGTGGCCCAAATGCCTATAATGCGAACATCTAAGGAGCCGATAGAAAGCAATGCTTCTATTTTTTGAAGACGTTCTCTTATTCCAACTAAACCTTGAAAATCATTATCAGCATTTCTCGACGGGAAATTATATAATCTCTTTAGAACTTCTTCGACAACTCTCTTGACAAATTTGGATTCCGAGCTATCATGAATAAAAAGAAAATACTAGTTAGTGAAGTGGGGAAAAAAATAGCAAACAAAGTAGGCAGATTCACTAAAGTAGCAACTAGCTAGCCTTCGTAACAAGTTTAAATACTAATAAATCCTGTAATTTGGTCGAGCTGCATGTATCAAGATACAAACTTTTAAAGCACTTTTTATGCTTGAGATTGCTACATTCGTGAGAATTACTTAAGATTATGGGTGTAAAAAGACTACGAATGTGAAAATATGATTTGGAAAATTGAAGGGTGCAGTGATATCACTTTCTCATGCTAGAGATTTGATCTCCCACTTTAAAAGTGTAGCTCTTTTCATTTGCTGAACCTCCTAAATTTTTGTTGTTTTTTTTTCCCCAAATTTGGGGGGGGAGATTCAAAATTTTCACCTTCTGTTGAAGTGGATAAAAAATTAACACTTGCTACGCGTGCAACCATAAAAGTTTTGCAGTTTTTCTTCTCTATTTTCTGCTTTTAACTGGTTACGTAACTAGCTTAGCTTCTCTTTCACAACATAATATATGTAAGAGATTATCACCAGAAAAGAAAAATGTGGTACTAATTATGATGCATTATATATGGATGACAGAGCAACTTCAACGTTTAGAATTCTTTTCTTTATTTTCTTTTTTGGGAAAAGATGTGTAGATATTCTTAGTATATTATTTTTTGTGGAATAGATTTCTTAATATATGATCAAAAGCATTATTGATATACCATGACTAACAGTCTACTCCGAAATGATGCAGCTGGAATAATGCTACATATTAGCGATGCTAGTAGCTACAGCAACGAAAAAGAAAAATACAAGTTATAACAAAGAAGTCCAGTAGCATCTATGGCTAATATTTGGGTTCTTTTATTATTATTAGGGATATTCTATATGGTTAATTTAAAAACTATATTTCAGTTTTCGATCTAATCAAATGTTTATCTTCAGATTAGATTTAATACACAAATTTATATTTTATCTCAGTCAATAGATGATTTTAACCTTTGACATGACCAAATTATTCATAAGTAGATGATAAAAAAAAATTAAAACTTTCAGAAAATAAGGAAAAAACAAAAATAAACAATTACAACACCTATTTTTGAACGTATTCAATACATTTTTTTTAAGGCAAAATCCTTAGTATAAAGGTTTTTTAGGTTTTTAAGGTTTTCTTTTTAATTTGAATTTATTTTGGATAATTTTAGAGATCAAAATTTAAGATTGATTGGGCAAAAGTATAAATTTATATATTAGATCTAATTTAAAGATATAAATTCGATAAGATCAAAAATTGAAAGTATATTATTTGATAAACTAAAAATATAAGGTATAAAAAAGTAGATAACCCTTATTATTGTTGTTGTTGTTGTTGTTTTTATTATTGTTGTTGTTATTGTTGTTGTTACACTTCCATTCTCTTCCGGGTCCTCCAGTGAATACCTTGCATCTTCTACTAATAAATTTTTAAGTACTTTTTCTTTTAATAAATCTTATTTTAGTCTATAAAAAAATGAAAATTCTCATTTTGTCCTTCACTACTAAAATTTTCCAGAGCAAGCCCTTTATATATCAAACAGTCCCAAATAAGTCTATTTGTCAAACAGACTGCATTTGCAGTAGTTTAGAAGAAGGAATTTTGTAAGTTTACTAGGGTGTTTGAAAACCACTGTTGAAACCGCAGTTTACAGTTCAAATTAATTTTATTACAGTGTTTTCTCTTATAAAAATATTTGTTAGTGCTTATAGTCCAAACAATTGGTTTAAACTAAGTTCCCAAATGCCCTGTACATGTTCGTCCATGACTGTTAAGAAGATAATTGTGCTTTCTTTATAGGCAGACTCATAAAAACATGTTCATGAGGTGACACAAAGGTCAATATGCCAGGTGCGTAGAGATTTAATCTCCCTCTTGGAACAAAAAATGTAGTCATTTTAATTAGCCGAACCTCGTAAAATTCTGGGGTTTTTCATTGCTATTATTTGCTTTAATTTGATCCTAATTAGCTTTTCTCTTCTTTTTTTTTTTTGGTAGAAAAAAATTAGCTTCTCTTTCACAACATAATATATGTGTTCCCTAAAAAAAAACATAATATATATGAGAGATTATTATCAAATCCAATAAGAAGATTATGGTACTTATAACTATTATGAATTATATATGGATGACACGAGAGCGTTTAGAATTATTTTCTCTTACCGTTTTTTTTATTTTTTATTTTTGGGAAAAGATGTGTAGATAATCTTAGTATATTATTTTTTATGAAAATATTCTTAAAATATGATGTGGAGCAATATCGATATATATCTTGACTAACAGCCTGCAGATAAATGATGCAAATGAAATAATCATAGGTTTTCATACCATTTGTCTGATGACTCTTATCTTTGCTGCTGATTAAGCTTTTGTCTTCCTTCCTTGTGTATTTGGAATTCAAAAAGAAAACTCGTAACGCTCTTCTTCGTAATTAGGTGATATCTTATACATGGGTTTTCTGAATTTTCAATTGTTCAGAAGATAAGAGAAAATTTAGGAGTAGAATTTTATTTTTTGAAAAAAAATGTTTAGTCACAGATGAATCAAAAAGAAAATTCCAAATTATAACAAAGCAAGCATCTATAGCCAGTGTTATTTTTTTAGTATTTTTTTATTTTTACGGAAAAACAGTGTTCATTTTTATACCCAAAATCAGAAGGCTATCCAAAACATATGCATAGTATATTGAACCATATGAGATTTATTGCCTTCATATTTCAAATTCATCTTATTAAATCCTTATCTTTAATTTCCGATCAAATGTTGATTTTGATTAACTCTTTATCTTTTCCAAGTCAAATGGTGATTTTGATCATTCAAAAAAATAAAAACTAAAATATCCTTCAAATTTTTAGGAATTTTTGAAAATAATTAATTTCTATTTATTTAGAAAAATAATTAATTTCTCATGACGAGCAATTAAGACAATTCTTTACAGATCTCGGCTAATATATGTGCGTGTGTGTATATGTATATATAGCATCTTACTTGATTGGGCAAGATCATAATACAAGGCAAGAAAAATATATAAAGGCTACCACTTACTCGTGATCTTGAAGATGAAAGTGTGTCGACCCTCACTTACGTGGCCGTCACTTAACTTAACGTGATCATGAACTTAAACATACTTATTAATAAAGTACAAAATTTTCAGAATAAATTTTTTTTTTTTTAAATGGATTCTTGTTGTGGAATCCTTGACATGAAATCTTAGAGGGAATATTAATTTCTTAAAGAGAATGAATTCTCAACATACAACTTTAAAAGATGTAATAATCATTTCTCGAAAACTTAATTTCGTAACTTAACAAAATACATAAATTTCTTAAACATGATAATAACGCAATAATAATTATTACGTTTTAACTCATTTATAATTTATAAATCATGATCCTTTACATAACTCATAACATTTATTTCTTGAAACATAACCATACTAATTTCCTTAAACTTTCTTTTTAAATATAAGGATAATTATTTAGTACTATTACTTTAAGGATATTTCTTAATTTAAATAAAACTATTTTAAAAACAATTTTAAATTAAATATTAAAATAAAATCTCATTTAAATGCTCTTTAAAACTTTCTTAAAATCAATCATATATTTTACTTATAACTTAACATCTTAAACATAACATAATGATACTTAAAACTTAATCTTTTCAGAACTTATCATAATAATAATTACTTGGAACTCGTTTACTTGAATCGTCATAATAATAATAATATCTGAAGCATAATCATTTAGACTTTCATAAAAGTAATTTCCTAAAAACATATTCATAAAATCATTACTTATTTTGGCATAAAACTTATATAATCATTT
>CAMOHE010043916.1:0-31368 GCA_946598075.1 Artocarpus hirsutus
GTGCCTATGATGTGCTCACCCCTCTTTGATTTTGCTCATTCGACAAGTTAAGCTTCATTCCTTTTTTAGTTCTTTGGTTGCCTTGGTAGTAACTGCCCAGCTACATTTGCAAGTTCCTTTTGTTTTGGGGTCAATAATGACTTATCCTTTGGATTGAGCTGTAGATAGGTTGTTGCCTTGTTAAGTGTATTATTTCCATAGGCCTCATGAGTTCGCCACCGGTTACCTTGTATAAGGGTAATAATGGTAGGCGACATTTAAACTCAACAAATTGGCACATTATTTGGCTCCATCATGCCTTATTCTCATTTAAGAGCTCTTCATAGTGCTTGTTTCATAGTGGGACGATTGCTTGGGGAGCAGCCTCTTCAAGTTTTGCACTTCTAATGCAAGGCTACCAGTTCTACTGAGCATCAGTGGGCTGCTTTGGAGTCTGCCTCTAAGTACTAGTCATTTGTTCTCGTATGTCCTCCTAAGCCTGTGTCTGCTCCTATTGAGCTCTTTCATTTTCATCTAACATGATTGCTAAAATCCATTGTGAGGATTCCTCGAGTTGATAACCAAAAGGCCCCACCATGAATATTAAACTGTAGACGTTGCATCTATGGTCAAATAAATGTGATAGTGAAAAAATGATTAATTATGGATTAATTAGCTCCCTTGATCATTATTAATTAGTGAAAAAAATGTTAGATCCACTTGAATTGTTGTTGATGCTTTTATAATGTTTTGTTGTTAATTGTGACGTTTCAATGATAAATTATTTTGGGTTATGATTAGTGCCATTTTTAACAATGAATTTTATAGCATCGTTAAAAGGTTTATAGTTGATATTCATTTTTCTTGTAGTGATTCTCCAAAATCCCTGTTCATGAGACTTCCCTCCTCCCTGGATAGGGGAAGCTACTTGTAGAGGATTTGAATTCCTTTCATGTGGCCTATACATTGATGAGATGGTAATAAGACTATTCAAAGATGAGTGTGTTAGACTTCACACATTTCAAGGTTTAGGCCTTCTTCTAGTGCCAATTATTAATAGTGAAAATTAGCATCGGTTTGGTTCATGGGTTCACCATGCTTGAAGGCAAGAACCCTATCGAACTACTATTTAGCAAGAAAAAGTTAGGCTTGGTTTGAACATTTGAACCAAGGTCACAATTTTGGAATTGAACCCCCTAATTTTTAATGTTTTGAACTAGTTTTGAATAATGCTTTTTCTTCATTAAAACAAAAGCTTTCAAACTAGTCCTTTCAAAATCTATTTTTAAATAAAAAAAAAAGTTCAAACTACTACATTTCGAATCGACAAACCAAATAGAGCCTTAGTCAACAAGGAAAATTCATCACTAAAAACACCATAATTAATCACTTGCCTTAAAAAATGATGAAGGGAAAAAATATAACATAACACAATAATTTTTATGGTGGCTTAGCTTTAATGAAAGACTTCATCAACTAGATTTTTTTAAGGGAAGATGATATTTTGCTACCGACATATTACAAAGAGCCCATGAAACACTAAAAATTTTTAAAATTTCTGTCATTATTTAAGTCCTATTATTTTAAGTATAAAACCTAACCTTACCTAAATTCTATATTATTATTTAAAAAAAAAAAAGGTTGGAGACAAGACTTAACATCTCCACTACCTAGGGTTGTAAAAAAACCTCCGAATTAAAAGCAAGTTGCATTTGATTTCTTAATTTCTTAGATTGGTTTAAGTTTATCAATTTACTTTTATTTTTATTGACAGATGTTGGGTATTAAGGATAAGATAAAGGTACTTGCATTGTTCGACAAGGTTTGATTAAAGCAAATTATTTGAGCTACTAAAGGATTTTGTTGGCATGGGGCAACATGGATAGCATTCAAAAGGACCCCTCGTTGTTAAAAAAAATGCTTATATTAAATTAGGATTATTGTTTAACTCGATTTATTTTCTAAAATTGGGCTTCAAGTCCTTTACAAAAAAAAAAAATGAATTTGGGCTTCAATTTTGTATTTGTTATTTAACTTGGTCTAAAATATTTTGTTATTTAACTTGGTCTAAAATATCAAGGCCCAAAACAACCTGACCTATTTTAGCTTAGAATATTTAGGCCTAGTTCAAATTTTGACCTAACTCGGTTCATATAAAAAATGTTGTCAATCGCACGTGGCCTCTACACGTGTCAACTACAATGTCCCATTCTTTATCTACATATATGTTTACCATACATCATAGCTCATTTCTTTGAGCTCACTCCTTCACTAAATTTTTCACTCTCTCTAACTCTCAAATCTTCTCCCTTCTCTCTAGACCTTTTTCTTTCTTTCTCTAAAAATTTTCTAGAATTCTACAACTTTCTACCTCAATTTTTTTCCTCTTTATTTTTCTTTCTTCTTCTTTCTTGTTTCATAGACTTAAAGTACCAACATCTGAGAAACTACTTCTCATCACTTTCATAAAAATTTCTCAGGAAGAAATACAAGACTAAAATCACTCGACTGTGGATTCTCATGTGATTTGGCATCCTTAGTAATGTGAGGATGGATAGAAGGGAAGATTCGATCAAATGGCTTCAATCAAAATGTCGGCCTACCAAGTATGTGTACCAGTCGTAGTGCGATGAAAAGAAGAGTATGAGTCATCGTGGTCACATGTAACAAATGTGGACAATAGAATTGTAATGATAAATATACTTTACTTAGATTTATGCCTATAGATAGAGAGGATAAAATAAATTTTTATAAGGATGGACTTTCTAAAGAGAACTTGGATGATCTCTATGCTTCTCTTTAGAACAATCTTAGTGAAAATGTTCAAGGTGCAAATTTTGAACTCTGACATAGATTTCATGTAGAAGGACAATGTCTCAAAAATATGGTATTTCAAGATCTTGTTTGCTAGATCATAAGAAAATCAGATAGGGAGCAGATCCTTGATCCATAGAGGTCATTTAAGTGCTTGTTTGCTTTGAAATCATTACAGTATGTGTTTGATAATTTGTCTATTTTTCGTTAAAAATGTGTTTTGTGCTTAAAGTAATTGTTTGTTTTTAGATTATCACAGTAAGTGTTAAATAATTAGTGTCTCTTTTATTTTATTGTCTTCTTTTGAAAATATTATCTTGTTAGGTATATCACATATTGTACTGTAACATGTTTGAATTTTCAAATTTTATCTAGACGTTTTAAGATTTGTGTATTATTTTTTAAAAGTTTTATAGTAATTTGTCGTTTATATTAATTTTCTAAATTTGTTGCTCATTTGTCAAAAGGCTTACAGTTGAGTTAGAGTGTCTTTTGTCAATTTATTCTCAATTGTCAAAAATTTTACAGTTCGAGTATCTTTTTTTTCCAAAAGTCGATCAACTTTTCATAACTTGTTTTATCTTTTTATTACTTATGTATTATTTTAATATGCATTTTTAATATACATACTTATGTTGTTTATTTTATTATTATTATGTTTTAATTTAGTTGTAGTTGCGATATGAGATCAACTATCTGTGGCTTTTTCTTTAGCAAGACAAAATACACATATGTTTATCTAACAACATACCTAATTATAAACTACGGTTCAAAAACAATAAAGGACTGAAACATGGCATGATCAGTATGTGCACCTCTCTGATCATATTCCAAGGCCACAATACAGTGTTACAAATTTGAAGTCTTTAGTAATACTCTAATAGAAGGATTAGGTATCTAAAGTAAGTTTGACATTTCAAGAAAATAATTAGAGTTGATGGTATAGAGTTGGCAGTAGAAGCATAATAAATTTGCGATTATTACTTTTACCATATATTTGAAAATTTAAGAACGAAAGTTGGTAGCAGAAGCATAATAAATTTGTGATTATTACTTACACCATATATTTGAAGTTTTGAAGACAAAATTTCTTAAGAGGAGTAGATTTGTAACATTAAAAATTTTTAAAATTTATATTATTATTTGATTCCTATTATTTTAAGTATGAAACTTAACCTTACCTAACTTTTGTTTTATTATTATTTTTTTAAAAAGCAAGAGACAAGATCTAACATCTCCATAGCCTAGGCTTATTAAAAAAAACCTCTGGAAGTAGCAAGCTGCATTTAATTTCTAAATTTCTTAACTTGGTTTAAGTTTACCAATTTACTTTTATTTTTATTTTATTTTTACAAAATCATCTCTGTTCAAAATCATTGGTGAGCGTCTAGAGACCGTTTTCAACATGATTGGTACTGTTAAAACTCTCTTGACGAGCCGAGTTCAAAGACATGTTATGCTGCCGAATATTCAAACTGTAGCAGCCACAATCGTTGGTTAAAATTCTAAAATCATCGAACTTTTGACCGTCATAACTTTTCTATCTAGTGTTTAATCGAGATGATTTCGGTCTCTACAGACTCACAACAATGAGAAGAACAAAATTAGACTAGTCTTGTCTATCAAAACTCAGTAGAAAAAGGTCGCTGGAACTATAAATTCTGACCAGCATTGATGGTCATTGGCAAAACTCCAACTGTCGAGTAGACGATCTTCGTTTTTGATCTCGTTTGCACCACTAGACTCAGAATTCGACGCTAAGCAAAACCCCTACATTGATTTTAGCAAACCACTATCCTTTGGCCAAAAATTAAAGGCATCAACATCAGTTGTTGTAGCAAAACTCATATCCCATCATATTCAACCACCCTGGACCAAATTGAAGGTTCTAATATGTTTAGTGGGTGACGGGTACCATTTTGCCTACCTCAATTTCAAGAAATAGCTGCAGATATCGTGAGATTTATGGCTGTCAAAATTGACACTATCAATAAACTCAAGAGAGTAGATTTAGGGGGTAGGTCTGATGCCAGCCGCCATGGAAGCTTGTCAACACTGGTTAAACGGTCAACGCAGGTCAAACTGGTTAAAGTTAGTCAATAATGAACCCAACCTCAAATTTGATAATCCGAGACCACTTCTAACTTGTTTTGACGATCTGGACGGAATCGTGACGTCCGTTTATGTTAATTCAATTTCATTAAAAATCACTTGGTACCAAGTGCACACAAAACAAAGCAAAGTATATCAATGGAATGGACACTAGAACTAGTAGTTTTTGCTTTGAACATCTCCGTGAGTCATTCCTAGCTGTCCACATTCCCTTCAAGACCCGTTTCGAGGTAAGGATTTTATTACTCAACTTTTGTGAGGTTTTATTCTATTAAATTGGTGATTTAATTTTTTAAGATAAATTATATATTATTTTGTCTTTATTATAAGAATAGTTGTGTGAACCCGTCTTGTAAGGTACAACATGGTTGGAAATGATTGGACATAACTTGGAATATAATGTGATATAAAAAAAAATAGTTAACTTGAATGGACTCTTACGTATCAATGAGGAATTGAAATATAATAATGTGATGTGTAAAGACATGGATTAAAAGTACATAAGCCCAATATTAAATGAATAAAAATGTGTAACGTAAACAAGGCAATGCTTATGCCCTTAGGTTCAAAAGCCTAAAAAGAAAAATTAGGGAGAGGTGATGGTGCTCTATTGGGTCGAAAGTCTCAGAGCGCATTGTGCAGGAACATGACATGGTGAGACCACAGGACATCGAGTCCTCTCACTTGGTTACTTGACGATCAATACTTCGGGGCATTCTTTATGCAGTGACATAAGGATTCTAATTGTTATGTGGCTGCTACATAATCTGGTTAATAATATATGTGCGCGCGTGTGTGTGTGTGTATGATGTACAAATATGATAACTACTAAGCATCTATTGGTAAATAAAACTAACCATGTATGTTCAATATGGTCAGTAATAAAAGCAAAATGTAACTAACAGTTTTTCCTATTGAGTATATTGTCGTTTATCAACTATATTTTCATCTTTTAAGGATTTATACAGTGTGAGGTTATGACACAAAAATAGTTAAGCGGCTTGTGTAGCTATAACCAATTGAAGCCGTTTTATTATTAAGAATATTTTTCCTCATGATGTAAGCATCCTAAGTTTTTATCTGTGACTGTATTAAATTATTTTGAGGGTTGAAATAATGATGATGATATATTAATAGTATTAAATTAAATGTGCTATATTAAATTATGATTTTGTTGTTTTTATATTTTTCTTTTAATTTCTTAAATTTGTTTCAGGGCCCAAGGAAATTTTTAAAAAGTTTTATTATTTTATTTTATTTTTTGTTTTCTATTTAATTTATTAAAAATACTAACCTTCACTTAGGGGCGTTACGGTCTAGCTATCAAAGAATGGACTTAGAGCTTTTCTAGAGGTGTTAGCCCTTTTATTTGGAAAAATATAAAATATATAAATTTAATATGATATTTATCCTTTGTTTTCCTTTTTGAAACCTTCTTGATCTTGTAATCAATCTAGTCAACCTTCCCTTTAAATTCAAAAATAAGAAAAAGTTTCCAATAATAATCTTTTAAATTTCAGATTCTGTTTGAATACCTACACATGATTATCATAGGGTCTACAATCTTATTGTTTCTCTTTCTAACTTAAGCATTAGCAAAGTGTTGGAAAACAAATATGCAACAGAATTTTAGAAATAAAACTTTTAACAAAAGCTTTTTCTAGAAACGAGTTAGACATGCTATATATCATAAATTGTTTAAAGATTTTTGTACATTGGTGAATCGGTGACCGTACTTCTAGTAGAGTTAATTCAATAGAATTGCTACATGAGAATTAGGTCTGGAAGAGTCTAAATCAACTCGTCTTCTTTACTATTCTTCTTTCCACTACTGGAATGCGAGTGGGCATACGTTGATTGATTCTTCCTTTGGTAATGTATCTTTCTAACTACAAGAGAAAACCAAGAATTATATTTCTTGATGACAAACAATAATTCTATGAGAGTTTTAGAGTTTCTCTCTCTATAATACTCTTTATAAATTTCTCAAATGATGTAATTAACAATAAGAATAAGCCTCTTATTTATAGTGGTTGGTAGGGTATCAATTCAACTCAAATAAGGCTTTCAACTTCAAAACTGGGCCAAAATTTGTGTCCAAAACATGTTGAAATAAGTAACCAAAGTTATGCGCATTGGCCGATTGGCTCACACAACCATCCTGCAGGTTGACCTCGGTTTGACTGACTGGATCTGTTAACTTGCTCGTCAGTTTTGCCCAGTAATATAACTTTTTCTGTTTTATTCAATACATGAAACTTTCATACAGCCTCAGTTTTAATTCAAATAACCCAATGTAGACATTGCCTAAATAAAACAATAATATAGTGATAATCTCACGTCAAATAAAATATATACAAATAATTCAACGTGTTTATTTTTGAATTAATTTTGTACAATTGATTGAACCAACAAACTAATATGAACTATCATAATCCAATGAATTGAATTTAAACAAATAGTATAATTAATATAAGTTATCAATTTGTAAGAAAAAAACATAGTATCATTGTAGGAAAATATATGAGCTAGTAAAAGAGACCTGATAACACATAAAAATATATGTTTTTTAAGGTTCAAGATCATTTTTCTTAGTATTTTTATTGGTTGTAAAATCCTTTAATTAATTTTTATGTTTTTTGTAAAATATGTTTAATTATGTATTTTTATTATATTTCTATATTTAATTATATTCTTGGTAATTTTTAGAAGTGTTTTTGTATGTTAAATAATTAATCTTTGTAAAATAAATTTAAAATCATAAATTTGATTAAGTTTTATTTTTATTTTAAAGTGTGTTTTTATTTTTAATTTAATTTTATGTTAAAGATGTGTGCAATAATATTTACTTAGTTTTAGTAATTTTTATTTTGTAGAATAATTAATTTTTCTGGGCTTGACTGCAAGGAACTTCTGTTCTGGGGCGAAAATAGGAAGAAAAAACGCAAGAAAAGTTCAAAAAAGGGGCCAAGACAATCATTACAACTGCCAATTTGGTTTATTAGGGCAATTACTTGCCTATATAAATGACGCGGAGGAGGAGTTTTAGGAGGAAAGTTCTGTTTTTTTTTCTTAAGTTCCAGCTTCACGCTGGAACTCTTTTCAGTTTGTGTCTATATATTATATGTAATTTTCTTTTTTCTTTTTTATAACTTCCAGCCTTTTGGCTGGAACAAAAGTTATATATATATACTTTTTCCTTTAGTTTTAGTTAAAAACAATAGTAATAGTATTTGGTAAAATATTTCTAATATTATGAGGAATATTTTGAGTATTTACATTTTTATAAAATACTATTAGAGAATGTTGTCTATGTGAATAGATGGACTTGTCGAACATGCAAAAATTTCGGGTCATTTCTAAACTCTATCTTTTGTATTATTTTTTATTTTTATTGTAATATTTTTGTTATGTAATTTAATTAAGTTTAGTTAATTTTATTTATGGTTAAAGGTGAATTTAAAGCTTTACTTATAATTGTGCAGTTGATTATACAATTGATTATATGAATTATTCTCCAACTTCTGATTAAGATTGCTTATGTTTCATCATAATTAATGTTCATAATTATTTTTTAGTTTTGCTTAGGTGGCCAACTAAATGAGACTAGAAAATTACCTAATGTTAGATTGGAAATCTTAGATCCATAATTATCATGTGTTTTTAACCATAAGTAGCACAATATGGTCATTGATTATAGTCAAGTTTTTGTATAATTGCATGTGAATCATAACCTAGGTTAAATGAGCAGAGCTCGTGTGTTTGTTGCTTAGATCAACCTATCTTTAATGCTTTTGTTAGATTAAATGTATAGAGCTTATTCTAAATTGTTTAATGGAAAGGAATTTAGTAAAGAGCTTGTTTTACTAAATTAAAAAGTAAGGAAAGATCAAAATAGCAGAGCTTGATGCTATCTATGGTCGATAGTTTCAATGAAAAATTGGAAATAATTATGTGATTGATTGGGTTGTCTAATGGTGGAGAATGAACCTTTAGCTTGTGTTTTCATTGTTTATTTTTCACATTTTAGTTTAATTCTCTTTTAATTTAATTTTGGTTGTTTTAATTTTAATTTTCACAATGGTTTTAATTTTAAATCAAAATGCCCCTAACAATAATTCAAATAAATTTTAGACTTGGGATTAATTTTGGTAAATTAATAAAAATTACACAAGCCTCATGAAGACAACATCTGCATTTTTGTGCACTTTACTATTTGAGACGGCTGCATCCAATTGCGCGAGCATGAAAAATAGTCAATTGGTTCTAATAGACATATATAGATCATGCTTTTATAATTATAAAATGACATGTCCCCTACACGCTCATTTTACACTTATTAACTCTAAAGCTATTATACTAAAACCTTAGAGTTGCACTCCCGAATAATATACAAAATTACTAAACTCAAAATAAGTTTTTCATCCATGACATATCATGATGCGTAATACCCCCATAAGATATCAATGACCAGCTTAAAAAAAAAATTTCATTTTATTTTCCCAGTTATATTTATCTTAAGTTCCAATTATCTCACTATTGGAATACTTATGATTTATGACCAATACAAATAGTAAACCATTTATATATATTTTGACTGAGCACTTTAGTTTTCTAATTATAAGATAATGTCTATAAGAGAATATCATTAACTTTACTAAAGAGATATGGATTCATATACATGAATAAGGAGTTTACGCCAATTAAGATTCGTGTCTGCAATGTATCAGCATGCGTACCTTCTTTAAATTCAAGATGTCACCATCTGATATATCAAAAGACACAAGTCAAGAATACGAACCCATTAATCCATTTTAGGATTAGGATAGAACATATATGATTGTCTAAAGTAAATTGATTTATTCAAATAGATTTATTAATTAAATCAAGGATTAATTAGTAAAATTCTCCCTGAATTATAACCTTTGTAACACTTTGTCACTTGAACTTCAAAATATAACATCATTTCTCTTGAAGTATGAACTATTAATGAAAATAATCCTTCTGTTATAATTTTAGTAGAAAATTAACAAATGATTGTAAAGTAGGAGTATTTTGATAATTTTGGTTATAAAAATAACCATGAAAGTTAAAACTATAATAAAAATAGTCTTTATTGATGGTTAAAAAAACAATTAAAACCATTATACTATTTGAATCATTCTTTTTTAATATACTAAAATTAATTTCAAAATTTTATTTTTTCACATCCAAAAAGTATTTTGAAATTTTAAAAGTTATATATATTAGTGAAATAAAAAAGAATATAACATAAGTATATTCAATATAACAAAAAATAAAACATAAAATTTTCAAGAGAAAAAAAATCTAACGGTATTAATAAGAGCTTTGAAAAAAACTCTAACATTATTAATAAAATTTCTTTTATATTTTTGAAGGATTTATTGGTATTTATCCTTTTTAAAATTTCAAAATAGTTTTTAAGTGTAAAAAAATTGAATAAATTTTTTTTAAAATTTTGTATATAAAAAAAAAAGAGGGATCCATTTAATAATATGTTTTTAATCATTTTTCTTTTTAATAATCAATAAAGATTATTTTTATTATAGTTTTAAGTTTTTTGTTGTTTTTATAGCTAAGATTACTAAAATACTCCTAATTTTAAAATTATTTATCAATTTACTATTAAAATTCTAATAAAAGGGTTATTTTTGCTAATAGTTTATACTTTAAGAGAACGGATGTTACATTTTGAAGTTCGGAGAAGGGAGGGCAAAGAGTTACAAAGGTTATAACTCATGGAGGATTTTTGTAATTAATCCTTAAATCAATTCATCTTTAGTTTCGATCCAATATATCGTTGCTAATGACAATATACCAATGTCTTTACGAGCAAAATCCCATTCTGATGACCAAGACAAGTCATGTCTCATGAGGGATGTAGACAACATAATAATCTTAACATAAATAAAGTGTCCAACTTCATTCCCTCGATTGTGGACCTTTTATGTTTAAACCATCACCTTAAGAATCATATCTTTTACATAATTGTCCATCATATGCGTGACCTTAAAGGTTTAAAATAATAATTTTAGATTTCTATTTGCTTATCATACATTCAATATAAATAAATATTACGAGGACAATATTGATATTTGACATAAATGATAAATTCTTTATTGATCAAATGTCTCAAAAATAGTAACATTATTTACTTCTTAGGGTATTAAGTCTAACACAAAGCATGAGGACAATATTGCCATATGACATAAATAATAAATTCTCTAGATTTTTGCTTGCTTATCATACATTCAGTATAAATAAATATCATGAGGACAATATTGATATATGAAATAAATAATAAATTCTTTATTAATTAAATGTCTCAAAAATAGTAACATTATTTACTCCTTAGGGTATTAAGTCTAACACAAAGCATGAGGACAATATTGCCATATGACATAAATAATAAATTCTCTAGATTTCTGCTTGCTTATCATTCATTCAGTACAAATAAATATCATGAGGACAATATTGATATATGACATAAATAATAAATTCTTTATTAATCAAATGTCTCAAAAATAGTAACATTATTTACTTTTTAGGGTATTAAGTCTAACACAAAACATGTTGAGATGAGAATTGTCACCACTGAGCCAGGCTTTTAACTTAGTCGTCGAGATAACTTGACAATCGCACAACGCTGCTATAGTGAAAAATTGGCTGGTTCTTGTATCTGTCATGATAATTATGATGTGAAGTTCTATGTCGTGGTCCAAGTCATTTGTTAATGGCGACATTGCTTGTTTCACAAGTAATTCGTCCTCTACATTTACCATGATACCTTGAAACACCTCGGAAGTGAAGGCAAGATTTTCGCTTGACGCGCCTTTTAGGCGATCTATTTGCAACAACTTACTTTGATGCTAAGCACAAGGCAAGAAAACTCATTTGGGTCATTGATTCTCCTAGCCATTACCACATCTTATTGTTTACCATACAAGAAACTATTCCCAGATTTGACGTTTCCTAGGCACCTACCACATGGGTCTATTATTTTCATGTCTTAGAGGCCCTAGACGGCAATGAACCATCTGATTACTCCCTTTCATTTATCAGGGCAATCGGCTTTGTGTCTCAAACTCGAGCCGGCACCTTAAGATCATCCGCGAGCTACATGACACAAGATATGTTGGCTAAAAATCACCCCATTATTTTATGACTCTCCACCAAGACGTAGAGCGATACATGTCTTTGCTGATTTCAATACAACCTTGGATCGACGTGAGCATGGGCTTTGCATGATGTGGCAACAACTCTATTTATGTGGTTTGTTGACCATTTTTCCAAGATGGCCTACTTAGTCCCATGCAAGAAGAATACACGTGCCATCAACGTCCACCTTTTTTTTCTGTGAGATATACTTACATTCTCAATTGTGTCCAACTGTAATAGAAATTATCTTCAATTATTAAGATAATTTCTGAAATTATTGATATCATTAGGATTATCATGACACTACCTGTTAAATTTGAATTTGTATTAATTAGGATTTGGATTATCTATGAGGATTAATATTAAAATTAATCATAATAATTTTTATTTTAGTGTTATTTTATTCATTTATGTAGGTTTAACGCTCTTATCATATAAGTTCTTTTTTTTTTTTCGCTAACGTATCATATGAGTTCTTGGAATTGTTATTTTGATCATTCATAAATTCTTTTTAGAGTTCTCTCCTAATTTTTTAATCACTAATATTCTGTATTCATTTCAATGGACAATCTTTGTGAAAGTTCAAGAAAGTAGATGAGATTTGCTCTCTTTCTCTCTCTCTAGAAAATTATAGATTATGCCACACTTTTAAAAAATATGTTTATTCATGTCAGATTTTAAAAAATTACGTCACACTGCAACTTGTATTTCATATTTAAGTTGTATCATATTTACAACATACGTGACATTATAAAAAGTAATAGAGCGTTAAGAATATACTTGAAACCACAAGTTAAAACAAAAAATATTGTAACTATGAGAGAAAACACAATAAAAAATTAGTTCCAAGAATCTCCGACACCATAAAATTTAAAAGGGTTAATTTCATAAATGGTTCTTGAAGTTTATCCTCAGTCCCTAGTTAGTACTTAAAGTTTAAAGAGTCTCATTTTGTTCTCTAATCTTTTACTTTATTTCAATTTTGGTCCCTCCGTTAGTTGAGTGTTAAATATTTAACTAAATATTCTAAAAAATATCATATTTTGGTCAGTAATATATTATTTTGTTTCATTTTTAGTCTATAATCTATTATTTTGTTTCACTTTTAGTCTATATCTATTATTTGTTTCACTTTTTATCCTTTAATTAGCAATATATAATTAAGGAACAAAATTTTAAAAAACTAAAGTGAGAAAATAAATACATTAATTTTGATTCATATAACTTAAATAAAAAACAATTTATCATATTGTTTTGTACATGAGCTTTAATTTTTTTTAGAAAAAGCCAAAGTATAATATGTAATAAATTTATTGTATATGCATAGTAAGTATGATGTTGAGAATTATGATTATCCTATATTGTATATAATATACGTATATAAATCATAATGGATAGCTTATTATTTAAAATGCATGATTATTTAGTACTTATATACCGACATAAAAATTCAACATATCTTTTTTTAAATTAAAATTCATCTTACTAATAATCTGATAAAATTATTTTTTTAATTACATGAATTATAATAAGTATATTTAGTTTTTTACTTTAGATTTTTTAAATTTTAGTTCTAATAGAGAGACCAAAGTCAAATAAAATAATAGATTATATACTAAAATGAGACATTTTAAAAACTTTTTGTTAAATATTTAATGTTTAATTAATAGAGAGACTAAAATTGAAATAAAGTGCTATAATAAAGACTAAAAAGCCAAAATTGAAGGTAGACTTTGGGTCTATTTATAGAGTGTTTGGAAGGATGGTAGGAACGGTTGGTTAAAACCACTTTGACTGTAGCATATAAGAGCTTTACATTGTAGCAATTTTTTTTTATTGTTACTGTAGCATGTGAAAGCTTTATACCATTTATAACTGAAAAAGTGGTTCCCACCACTTTTGCCAAACACACCCTTACAAAATTAAGCCAACTTGACGTCATGTTTTTATGATTTATTTATTTATTTATTTTTTCAGGAATCCAAAACCCTCTCCAGCCTCCAACTTTCCCTGTTTTCAAACCTTTATTCATTCAGCGCCACCAACCCACTTTGCTCTCCTAATTCCTTTTTGGTATTAAAGACAAAAAGAGAAAAACCACCACTTCTTACGTTGCAAAAAACTGTTTGTCGTCTTTCATTTCTTCTTTTTCGAATTTCCAAGGGGTGTGTGAAAATTATTTGTCAAATATTCCAAAAGATCGCTCTGCAAATTTGGATTCAGAAGAATCGAATCAATGGGGCACAGTTCGAAGAAGAAGAAGAATCGCGGAGGAGGAGGGAGTGGGAGGAGGAGGAGCAAAGGACGGACGCCATTAAAGGACCAAGCATCTCTCGGTACCGCCGATGATAATGAGCTTCTTTCTGAGGAAATCACTGCCTTGTAAGTCTAAATCTTCATCTTAGTGAGCTTCTCTCTCTTTTGTCTAGATGATTGTGCTTCGTCGCTTGTATTTCGCGTAAAGTTGTGTGAAATTTGGACGAATTTGCATTTTTGATGGAAATAATATGTAAGGAGTAGGATCCTTGATCAAATTCTTCGCCTGAGAAAATGAATTGGCGGGGCTTACAATCTGCTTTGAATGAAATATATTGCATAATCTATGAATTTTTTCTTTTTTCTTTTTGGACGTGATTTTGGATGATGAGCATGGAAGTTTGAGTTTAAACTTGACCTTATATATATATATATGTAATATATATATATATATATACACACACACACACACACACACACATATATATATATATATATATATTTAGGTTTTCGTTTAAATCTCGCACCCTTACCATTCCCGCGTTTTTAACATTTTTTGTTTGCGAACTTAACTTTCTTCATGCGTTCTTGTAACACTGTATTTATTGAAATGTGACTTTCGATATTACATGTGTTGGACTCATTTATTATTCGTTACATACGAACAAATGGAGTGTTACAAGAATGCAAGAATAATGTTCTAGTTGTGAACGAAAAATATTACAAGTGCCTGACCGTAGACTCTTCCTATATGTACACACACCTATAACATGTTTTCATGGAAAATTTTAAAAGCTTACGTGTTAAGTTTCAAATCGTTGTGTTTAATTGTTTTTCCGTCCATAAATGCTTAGATGTGCAATATTCCAAGAAGACTGCAAATTCTTGCCGGGTCCACCTCCTCAAGTTTCCATCAAGCTTAGGTTGGTGTTTCTTGAAGTTGTAACAAACCGGCTCATAAAGTTACTCTTCCTAACTAAGGAGTCCATGAAATGTGAACAGGCCTTACTCAAAGGATATGGGTTTCGAAGATCTAGATGTCTCCGCCGCTCTTCTTGTTAGGTTGGTGAAGAGTTTCCTCATCTCATTTCTATGCCAAGAACTACTCTTCATAACTGTTTCTATCTCCTTTGTCTTTAACAGGTGCCTACCAGGGTATCCTTACAAGTGTCCGAAGTTGCAGATTACTCCAGAAAAGGGTTTATCTGAAGATGATGCTGATAAACTTTTATCGCTTCTACATGATCAGGTATCAGTTAAGTTCTTCATGGTTGTGGTCTTGTGAAAGAATCTATTGTAGCGTCAAAGAAACTAGTGATTATCTTATGATGATTTCGTCTTACACGGTATCTTGATTTTCTAATTTAGTTGGGCAAGCAAGTTTCATGATCTTCAAGGGATTTAGTAATGTATCAATATTATACGTTTAGAGAAAGAGGAAAAGCAAGGCATGTGTGGGAACTTTTGGATGATAGGAAGGGATGTGTTGATGCACGTAGCCACATACACAGACCAGTTTATTGGTCTTGGTTGCTAGAGGGAAAAAGGCGAAAGGAAGGAGGTGATAGAGAGATATTTTCTGTGGATGTATGATTAGCTCTTGTTAGTTTTACCAAAGTGGGTCACATAGAAAGTAACTTTCCGATATCGTATTATCTGTTCATGGGATCAAACTTGGTGGTAGATCTAGTAGAAGTGAAATCAGCATTTGATTGTGTATGGTACTTCTTACCTGCCTTTTTTTTTTTTTTTTTTTTGGGGTTGGGTTGGTGGGGGGGGGGTTGGTGTGGGGGGGAGGGCTCTTCTGTATTTGCAATTAACAAGCATCCATTTGTTGAAAAATTTTGAAATGGTGCTTATGCTCTTGCTTTTGATGCTTCATACGTGCTGTTCACATGTCAGGATATGCCACTTAACTTTTGTAGTAACTATAACTGTCTACCAACTCTCTCTCTCTCTCGCGCTGGCTCCACACACACACACACACTTACACTTGATAGAAAACTAACTTCATTGATAGAATAATCAATTACAAAGAAAAGAGGATGAGGAAGCCCCAAAAGCAAAAGAGGAAAAATTCTAAACGGGAAAGCTAAGAGAAATTTAAAAGAACTAGCCCATTTGTTGTTCCCAACGACATCCTTTCCATTACATAATCAATGAGAAAGGAAAATTCATGAAAGTGCTATCCGCTCTGGCCCACCTGCTTTCTATATTAATCACAGAACATTCTCAACACTTAGGTTATTTGGTGTTTAGTTTTGTTAGTTTGACAACCTTTGTTCTTCACAAGACTACCAAACCTTGAACATTCTTTCTTTACTACCATATCTTGACAATTCTTTCTTTCCTAGGTGCAACTTTTGACATTCATATCATGGTTATTGGTTCTTATTCTCTCTAAGTGTTTATTTTCTTTGGTCCACTTGCACCCTTTTTTTTTTTAATATGTCAGTCTGCAAAATCTTTTGCCCTAATTGAGAAGGGATATTGCAGCTAAACCTTTTTGTAACCTAGCTCATCATGGAGAGAAGGTTCTTACCCTTTCTCTTCTCTTGACATGGTCTGAAAACTGTAAGGCCAGCCACCAGTGGAGCAAAGCAAATAGAATTTAAATGTGATGAGCCTTCAAATAGCTATTTTCTTGTAGCTTTTCTGAAATAATTTTTAAAAATCAAAACATCACTCATAAATATATTTACCTTTCTTTGTGGCCTTTTTCTGTTGTAACACAATTGAGTCTATTTTTTTTTTGTTTGGCAAGAAGCGAAAGAGAATTTTATTGATGAATGATAAAAATTTATGAGAGGAAAAGAGGAAGCAAAAGAGAATTTTGTTGATGAATGATAAAAAATTCGAGGAGAAAAGTGGAAAAAATTTCTCGAAAAACAGGAAAAAACTATAAGAAAGAGGATCAATCTCTAGCTGGATCAGAAAACAGAAGATCACTAAACTCTTTATTGGAGTGAATCCAAAAAGCAATGTTAGCGAATAGAACAGTATAATTACAATTCTAAGGGCTAATGAGTCTATTTATTAATTGCATTTTCATATGCATAAACAGTATAGGGCGAATAGAAATTATTGAGAAGTATGCTATGAAGGGGTTCTAGTGTGGAATCTTCAACTGGTTCAGTGATCAACTGTGTTTTTGCTTGCAGTTTCTTTAAATGATTCTGTTTCTGTTTCAGGCAAGTTCTAATGCTAGAGAAGGACGAGTGATGATTTTCAATTTGGTGGAGGCTGCACAAGAGTTTCTCTCTGAAATCGTCCCAGTGGGTCAATCACAGGAACCTGTAAGGTTTTCCCTAAATCACAAGTAGGTTTAGTCATTAATCATTTTAGGCATTTAGAATGGTATATTTTTTGTTCATAATGTTTCTGTTAGACAGAAATTTTGCTTGTAGATCCAAAGTGTGGGTTCGTTTTGTCTCACAGCTAGAGGTCGATTTCTTTTATGCTAATATGCAAGAGCAAGGAAGATAGGGGAGATAACATTAAAAAAGGAAAAATAGAAAAGGAAGATAGGGGAGAGAGAGAGTAATAAATAATGGAAAAAATTCAATAATATGTTATATTACAATTCAAAGGGCATGTGCTTAACACAATAGACCTGTTCTTGTTTTAAGCAATAGGAACTTGAGAAGTTAAATTATCCCATATGCTCCTCCCTATTCTTTTTTCTAGGTTTTCAGTCATTAGGCTAAGGCTTGGAGGTTTCAAAATTAACTTCGGCTATCATATTGATGGGGGTTTGGCAATTATATAATTGTATTCTAGATTCTAGCATTTAATACTATTTTCCTACTGCTTTATATCATTGAAGTCAGTTATTATTTTATTTTTTATTTTTTAATAATAGGGATGATAAAAGTATATAGTACATATAGATGATTACTACATAGCAACATAAAGGACGTGGTTATTGAACAATGGAGATAAATATTGTAGAAAGAAGTTTATCCGATATTCCCCATATCTTTGTAGACTTTACTATCTTTAGGATCATGATTATGATTACAACGATGACAACAATGGCGATAACATTCTAGAAAGAAGTTTATCTGATGTTTTGCATGTCTTTGCAGCCTTTGCTATCATTATAATGATACCAATAGTTGTTGTTGTTGTTGTTGTTGCTATCGTTGTTAACCTGTTGTTGTGACTTTGTACCCTAAATTACAAAATTACAAATGTTGTGATGTCAAGATGACATTTAAATATGGAAAGAGAAGAAAAATGTTGAACTTCGTAGCTGAAGAGGCCCATAGATTTTAAAAGTATTAATTGTGATTTCAAATCCATCACTGAAATTGAAGTGTAGAGAGAAACCATAGGTTGTATGCCATAACTGTTAGAAGTCAAAATCTTGGATTCGTTGACAGTTTTCTAAAAATTAAGAGTTAGTGGACGTCTAGCTGAAATTGCAGAATGACCATTAAAATGGTATATAAATGTGCAGCCAATATGGTGAAACTTCTTTACTTACTCCTCTCTGCTTATCAATGTTTCCTACTGCTACTTTGGAGCTTGTTATTTTGCTAATGGTTGTTATATCATGACTTTGGACTTCGGAGGATAGCTTATCCTCTACTGTTATGTTGATTTTTTCTTTCTTGAATTGTAATATAAATTTAGTTCTTATGAAAGATTATTTATTTATTATTAAAGTTGGTTCTCTTATGTTCTTTTTTCTTGAAGGTCTTATCTTCAAGCATGGATAGCGCTAGTCAATTGTTTCATCAGGATAATGCCACTTCAAGTAATCTGGGTGGACCATTTGTGTATGGTTTCATCGACCTTTTCAGCGGCTCAGGAGAGTCCTGGAATTGGGGTTTTGGCTTGGATGAGAACAGTGTAATGAACACTTCAGTTCCTGCCCCTACATTGGATGGCTCTAAAACTACAAATAAGGCTCAGGAAAAGCACCTTCAGAACCATGCGAAACCACTGGTTCTCCAAGATGCCAGAAAGGATTCATTACTTTCCCCTAAGGCCAAATTACATGCACTTGAAGAAGAGAGTGAAGAAGGTGATAAAAACTTATCTTCTGCTGATTCAAATGCATCATCAGTCGAGAAATCAGTTGGAAATAGTAGCACGGGCGGGGAAGAGGTGAGTAGTTTAGATTAGTTCTTAAAGTATCAATGCTTTCTTTTTGTCTCTCTACTTTGTATATTGGTTCTTTATATGAAGTTTTATGCATTGATATTGATAAATGGAAAGAACAATGACAGATTTTTTCCTCCAAATCTTCTCTGATCGCTCTCTCTCTCTCTCTAGTCTCACCTGTCCTGCGTCATCTTTTTATTGTCAAAATGTGACATATTGTATAAACATTTCATTCATTAATGTCTATGTATACGTGCAGTTGTAGATTTTGGGTTTTGTAACATTTTTCTGGAAAGATATGGAGGTTAAGGACCTAAGAACAAAGTTCTGTGGGTGAGGAGCACAGACTTTGGTATAGTTAATTATGTTGAACTTGAGAGACAAACATACAGTTAAATGTATTAGCCATCCCTACATACAAAAGGCCTTCTCCAACTTGTAGAGTGGAGACTCCTACAAAGATAGGTTTCATAGCACCCAACAATAATGATGCAACAAAGCGGAATGAGGCATACTGCAATGCTATAGCATTTACATCTATGTGCACGTATGTATGCATGTAAAATCTTCTTTCAACATGTCGACAAATGATTTCACAGGGCCATATAGTATGGACAACAAATTGAACCTGGAATTTATATTTTGGACAGTTCTACATGTTTAATTTCATTTTGGTCTTCTGGCTAGTTCCATTTAAAAATTGCCTATGGTGCTGGACAGTATTTCACAGCTTAAATATTTTATGCTCTTAGGATTTTGCTCTCGTGGAGGATACGGAGGAGGATGACGAGGGAAGTGAATGTTCAAACTCGCTGTCCTCTACATCCTTGTCTCATGAACAAGTACCCCAAACTTCTCAAAAGGATCTGATTATGGTAAATCCTATTACTTTTTTCTTCCTTTGCACTTAGAGAGTTCAGTAAAAGTAAATCCTATTACTTTTTTCTTCCTTTTCACTCGGATAGTGCAGTAAAATTCTCTTTCCATGTTTCTTCCTTTTGGGTTAGGTTCATTTGCTTCGCCTTGCTTGCACTTCTAACGGGGCATTGTCTAATGCTATGCAACAAATCTCAACTGAACTGTACAACTTGGGGGTATGGAGTTTCAGTTCGTCACGTCCATGTTTTTCTAAGATAGGAAGTTAGCTAGTCTAGATTGATCTGAAGTTCTGTTCAGATTTTGATATATTTTAATTTGGTTTACAGATCTTTTCAGAACAGGCCAAGGAGTTAGCTTCTGAAGCATCTACACTTTTTAACAAAACATTTAGTAATGCTTTCCGGCAATATATGGTGAGCTCCCTGTTCTATAATTTTTTGGTTGCTTAACCCTGGTTTCTACTTTTCATTTACATTGTTGTGTCTTTAATATATTTTATCTAGGTTTCATCAAAATTGTCCGAATTTTGGAAATGGGCTTCCGATATTGAAGGCCCAACCACATCTCTCCCAAACTCTCGATATCTGAATGACTTTGAGGAATTGCAGTCCCTTGGTAAAGGAAAATACACATTTTATTTTTCTTTTTGCTTCACATAGTTTCTGTCATCATATCTTCTCTGTGTGTGTGTATATATATATCTGTACACACAGAAGATATAAGCTATTTGATTAATAAATTTGTATGGAGCTAATTGATAAAGTGATGTGTGTGTGTGTAGGCATCTGTGCTTGTACCGCATGCATGTGCATGTAAAGCTTATTTGATTAATAGTTACTTACACTTTGTGTTAGTAGGCTTTCCTTGCAATACAAAAAGGTAGCTCAGGGATTTTAGTTCGTGTTAGTGTAATTTCTTTACATTATTGAAAGTTGATGGTCAAAAATTAATGAAAGTTGATTGTCAAAAAGAAAAAAAGGTAGGAATTTAGTTGGGAAGAGAAAACTTGATGACGATGGTTTGATGGTATTACACAATAATCCTTAACTGGATCATATATGCATTAAGAAAAGTATGCGTACGGTAAATTTCTTTCCAGGTTTTTAACCGCAATATTACTCAGATTGCAATTTTTGTGTTGCAATGGTTTTACTCTAGGCTTTGCATTAGTGTTAATGTCAGCTTATGTAAATTACAGTGCAAGTCCTTTTTATTTGTTTTTCACCAGGATTAGCTTGAATTTATAGCTTCTAATGGTCTAAAGTAGACAAAAATAGTTTCATTATATGAAAAGTTATGTTTGAGGAACGTACACTTTTTTTAAAAAATATTTTAAGTACTTTTTACTTTTTTATTTTTTTTTTTAATTTCCTTTTCATGAAGAAAGATTAGTCAATATAGTATATGGAGATGTTGTAGTAGTTCCGACAATGTGTTTGTCTCTAATTATTTTTTATAGATGGCTGATAGTAAATACCTACGACAGATGTTGATATGTGACATACCACATACGAACATAAATTTTCAGAAAATGAGTTAATAAAATTTTCACTCCAACTATGTTATTTGTAATTTTTTGGGATCTACTAGTGCAGCCAAAAGAAAAAAAAAGAAAAAAAAAGAAAGAGAACGCTATCTTCTAAAAATAATTGTTTCTATACGTTTATCATGATTTGTGGATATCGATGAATTATTTGTCCCCAACAAATGTTTAAAATTTCCTTAGAAAGTTTCGCAGAAACAATGCAAACATCTTGCTTTCTTCAACCTTTACTAATTGATATCAGTATTAGTACTAACATTAACTTTTACTGTCAATTTGGTCTTCTTCAAGCAAGGAATTTAGGATATTCCTCTTTGAAAGTAGGTGGCAGGAAACGGAAAAACACTGCTGAACTTCGTCAAAGTTAATAAAATCAGAGTACATGTCTCTGATTTATAGATTCAAATGCTGATTGAATCTTTTATTGATAAAAAAAAGTAAAATGAAACAAACTCCTTAACTAATACCTAAAATTCAGGAGAGATCTGGACAGAATCTTTTACTAGCCTAACTACCAGCCGAAATTTAAATTCAAATAAACCTCCTCAGACAACAAAACCTAATATGAGATTGCCTACACTCTTTATCTTGATTGTTCTAATAGGCCGTTTGGAAGAACGGTTAGAACTAACAGTTTGGGTTTGAGAACTCTAGCATGCGAGTGTTTTATACTTTAGCAACTTCTTGCTTTTTATTATAGCATGTGAGTGCTTTACATTGTTCATAGTTGTGCCTGATGGGTCCAACGTTCTTCCAAACGCCCTATAATTTGGAAGGGTTTGTCTCAATAATGTTTGTCTAGTTCTTTTAGAGGCCATCTTATGCTCTCTTAGTTTTTACTTCTCTTTTCTTTATGTTTCTTTATGTTTCTAATAGAAAAAAGATGTAATATCTTATTTCCTTAATATTTCCCTTTATTCCGGGTCACATATATTTCCGTCAAGCGTAGAGATTTTCTGCTTATGGTATTTGGCCCCTCTGTCATTTATAGATCTATTTCTTATGGGATAGAGGTATTTATTTCATTCTGTATTTAACTTTTAATTTTGTTTGATCTCAGAACTGGTTTGACTCTTCTGAATTTTGCACTTGGCATCTTTACATTTTATGACAGGTCATGGTGGTTTTGGTCACGTGGTGCTGTGTAAAAACAAAATAGACGGAAGGCAGTATGCAGTGAAGAAAATTCGCCTTAAAGATAAAAGCCTGCCTGTTAATGACCGGATATTAAGGTATATTGTTAGTTATGCTGCAATCTACTGTAAAATTTAGGAGTTCAAGTCCACAATGTGCCTGGCTTTGAGATATAACAACCCGAATTCTTACCTTTATTTGTGTTGTCCTTTTAAGTTTTTGTCATTTCAGTTAAACTATGTCGTCGTGTTTGATTATTAGTATGTAAAGGGTTCTAAGAGACTAACACAACTTTCAAGGCTAAAAAAAAAAAAAAAAAAAAAAAAGAAGGAAAAAAAAAAGCCCTATAGGAAAGTAAAACATAAAGCAATTTTGACTATTTAAGTGTGTCTATTTATTCTTTGTCTAATAAAGAACTATTATCGGAATTCATCATCATGTCTAATCCATTTTTCTTTTCAGTGGGGGTGACAGAAATCTGTCAGATTGGTGTAATTATTGTAAAGAAAACTTGCAATTTAGATCAGGATTTTTTTTTTTAAAAGATATTTAGGAGTCTCCATGACCTTCATGCCTATACCAATTTTGCTTGTGTTTTGTTTGTTCTATTTCCATATTTAATTCCTTTTCTTTCCTCCATGGTTTTTTCGTGTCTCTTCCAATTTGCACTGTTCACGCCATCATTACCTACTCCATAATTTGTAGTGGTTGGGCTTGATTTCTTTGATCTTTTTTTTTTTTTTTACCTTTTTTGAGATAGCATTTTGAATTTCTTTAATCACTGTTGGTGACTTAGGGAAGTAGCAACACTTTCACGTTTGCAGCATCAACATGTTGTCCGGTACTATCAGGTACATGGTTTCTTGTTTCTTCCAAGGCCTTTTTTTTTTACCTCCACTTCATTTCTTTGGTTTTTGATTCTCCTCTTTTATTTATATAACCATGTTTTATGTTTTTTACGAGTTGCACTAATTTGACATGTGTTTTAATTTGTTTCATCATAAATGCATAAGGACTAAAGATGAACATTTTTTTAATTTTTGCCTAGTGTGATTTAAAACAAAATTCATTTCGAGTTTTTCTTCTCTACTGTAGTTCTAATAATCTTCAGAACTTCTAGGCATGGTTTGAAACAGGAATTGATGGTTTCTATGGTGACGGCATTTGGGAGTCAAGGACTGCAGCGAGCTCCAATTTGAGTTTCCCTGGCACAAGCTCAGTCGACGCCATTGGGCAGGGCAATAAGCTTGAATCAACATATCTATATATTCAGATGGAATATTGCCCACGGTAAATCTTCTTGCATTCTTAAGGGACAGAGTTCTAGAAAGACTCGGAAACCGATTGGAGAAGCAGACACTACCCACCCTTACAGCTTCTCAAAATCGAACTCTCCTTCCATCCCCCCATTTCATTTTGACATGAGCTAAAAACTCATTCTGCAATGCTTGGATAGCTTTCCAAGGAAATCTAAATGGGACCCTAGCCCCCCTGTCCTGACATGCATCCGCCGAAGCCCATGCTTGCCAATCTCCAACCCACCTTTTTTTCATGTAGAATACACCTGGTTCATGAAAGGATTTTTTTAGGAATATTTATTGTCCTTAACCTAATACAACTATGACCATTAAAAGTTGATTCTTACGTCTTGCCTCCAGAATGTTTAATTACGATCTAGAGTTCCTATTTTTTGTCTCGTTTCTATTTTTAATAACAAACACTTCTTTTGATTCTTCCCTTGTTTTATTATCAATGAAAGGTTGTTTTGTATTAAAAAAAATTGCATCTCGTGTCCAGAACATTAAATTACAGTTCAGAGTTTCCTTTTTTTTTTTTCATTTTTATTTTTAGTAACAAACTGAAAATTGTTTGTTTTTTTAAACAAAAGTACACCAGACATCCTAGTCTCTCAAACAAACAATGCACTGCTTTTGTCATTTCTGCACTAGCTTCTTGAAATTTGCAACAATAATTTTCATTTCATTTTATTTTGTGTCTTCGAAGTGTCAATTTCGATGTCTAAGTTTGTTGATGATGTGAATTTGATCTTCTAAGCTTGAGACATCTCCTAACTAATTCTTATATCTTAATAAAATCTAATTGTTTTATTTGTTCTTCCATTCCTTTCCATGAATCTATCTGTTCTGGTTCTTATATCTCTCTTTTCGTGTAAGGACTCTACGCCAGGTTTTTGATCCATACAAGCATTTTGACAAAGAATTAGCATGGCATTTTTTCCGGCAAATTGTTGAAGGCTTGGTACACATACATGGTCAAGGAATCATCCACCGAGACTTAACACCAAATAATATATTTTTTGATGCTCGGAACGATATTAAAATTGGGGATTTTGGCTTAGGTAAGATCCATATAGATTATAACTGACATCATATTTCCTTCATTGTGAGTGAATTTGAGAGGCGTTGTCTTACGAGTGGTGGAAAAAAATCCTATATTGGATCAGCATGTCAACATGTGTCAAATTTCATGCATACTTGAATGTAATATGCTCTTAGTTCAGCCTGTCATTCTTTACGGTAAAAAGCTCGTTTATTACTCTACTATGAATATGAAATAAGGAGAGGTATAGAATGTAATTCAACATTCAATTACCTCTATGTAAGTGATTATTCAAAACCTTAAAATTATTCTCGCAAGTCTACGTAAGTGATTATTCAATTACCCCACTCTTTGCATATGCGTATTGAATTGCTTTCCCTCATCTTGAAGGAAAATTCATTGCTCTATGATTTGTGCAAAACTTTCGCTTGACCATTGACTTAACTACCTTTTTCCTATTCTTTTGCCTTTTCCCCCCTAAATTCCTATTTATTAATTTCAGCCAAGTTTTTGAAGTTAGAGCAGTTGGAACAAGATCTGAGTTATCCTGCAGAGACAACTGGGGTTTCTATTGATGGTACTGGCCAAGTTGGTACCTATTTTTACACTGCACCTGAAATCGAGCAAGGATGGCCAAAGATTGATGAAAAGGTGAATGTTCTGGATTTTTTTAAGGCTTTTGTTTCATCAACCAGGATGGCATATGCTTCATTTGCCCCATCTATCGATGCCATGTATAATTTGTTTATTTAAAAGAGCAGGACGTAAGTATTGGATAATTTTGAGTTGCAGGCTGATATGTACAGTTTAGGAATTGTTTTCTTTGAGCTTTGGCACCCGTTTGGAACTGCAATGGAGAGAAATGTCATCCTATCTGATTTGAAACATAAAGGAGAGTTGCCATCTGCATGGGTTGCTGAATTTCCAGAACAGGCGTCTTTGTTGCGACATTTAATGTCTCCAAGTCCATCTGATCGTCCTTCTGCTACAGAACTCCTGCATCATGCATTCCCTCCACGGATGGAATCTGAGTTGTTAGACAGTAAGTGATATGGAGCTATTACTTAGTACAACTTGGAATAGCAGTATGTTGGGTTACTAAATGAAATTAGAAAGTACTTATACCATTCACTACGCATAGTAGCATAACTTTTTGATTTACGTATTTTTTTAAGGGATGGATTTTTTATTTTTCAATTTTTTTCATCGACTATTATAATTTTTTTTTTCAAATTTGGAATAATTGAACCTGGCTTAATATAAACATTTATGGATTATCCTTTTTCTTTAATTGTTAGAAATTGGGAGGACATCTTGGGTCCTTAGGCTTTTTCTTGCGTTGCCTTTGGATCCAATGTTATACTTTTGCTTTTGCTTTTTCTTATTATCTTTTTATTGTGTCCTTGAGAGGATCCCTCATCCTCTTTCCTTGTAATTGATTGATTGTTTATTAATCAATAAAAGGATTTTGTTTATCAGAAAAAGAACCCTGAGTGAATATGAAAGATGTGTTAAATGTAACTTATGGTACTTGATACTTTACAGGACATTATTCAGAACAGTTCATGATTTGACAACTTTGTCTATTACCTCCGACTCTAACAGATTCTTTGCAAAAAGAACTCCAAGGTTATCATGATTTCCATTTATAATAGAATGGAAGAACAATTTCTAGTTTTCTTGTTACTGGTTTGAAGGACTTCAACCTCTCCTAGGCTTTCGTATGGTGCACTTATTTCATAATATATATATTTTTCCTTTTATCGCAGAACAAATTATAATCCATTTGTGTGCAGCTTTCGAGATATATTGTAGTACGTTGTTGGAGTTCAGTAACTGTGTTCAATTGAGTTATTGATGGGCCTCACTAAGTGAGTTTCCCTTGTATTTTCAGATATTCTACGTACTATGCAAACTTCGGAGGACTCCAGTATATATGATAAAGTCATCAATGCCATTTTTGACGAAGAGGTATTAAGCATAAAAGACCAGCATCAACATACTGGTCCATTTAGGTTGCCAGGAGGTGATGCTTCTGCCATCCAGAATGCTGAGTTAGACACTGAGATTCGTGACTATGTTACTGAAATCTCAAAGGAGGTTTTCAGAAAGCATTGTGCAAAGCATTTAGAAATAATTTCCATGCGTTTGTTGGATGATTGCCCACAGTTCAACAGGTTGAGTATTTTACTAAATTCCTTATGATCATGTTTTCTATTGTTCTTCTTCCATCATCTCTAGAAAGTAAATGCTAGTTCTTGCTGAATGTGCTCTTTAATGATGGAAAGGAAAACTGTCAAACTTTTGAGCCATGGAGGTGATATGCTTGAACTTTGTGATGAGCTGCGTTTGCCTTTTGTTGGTTGGGTGATCTCCAGTCAGGTATTGTTGGTTTGGGGTCCTGCTGTGCTTTGTTTTTGCTTCTTTTTTTTTGTTTTTGCTTTTTTTTTTCCCTCTTCATTTTTCTGCTTTCTTGTTTTTTCTTTCTTTGAGGATACCTCATCCTCTTTCCTTGTAATCGATTGTTTGATCAATATTAAGGAGTTTTTTCTAATTAAAAAAAAAGAAAAACTAAAACTTATCTTTTTATTGACACATTGTTTTCTTTTACTAATAAAATTTCTGTTTTCGATTCTTGTTTTGTGCTTATCTCTTTATTTATTATCTACGAGTGCTGGAGTTATTTCTACTGAGTGAAAGTAGGTAGATTAGTTGACATAGAAGCCTAACATACAGAGTTAATAAATATAGTAACATAAAGTTGTTGAATATTTGTAGAAGAAAGAGCGTTGCAACTTTTACATTTGTGCCTCTCGAATAACAATTCTTTCAAGTCAACTTGTTTAATTCAAAAAAGTCTCTTTCATATCAACTTTCAGTCCTCAGTTTTACTTGTGACTCCCATGTACTGTAACAACATGTTTTTTTGTCTTTTTGGTTTTTTTTTCCACTTAAAAAAAGCTACATTTGATTGGTCCACTTTGTTGACTTCTACCCGTATGTTTGGATAATCTAAAAGACGAAAAAGAAGATAAGGAGTTGCTGAAGTTTGTGCAGTAATTTTGTCTCCCTTAAGATTGACCGTAGCTGTTGGTATAAATTCAGATACCATTTTTGGTAACCATTCTGGTGGTCCTTCAACCTTTCTTAGATTTCCTAGAGTTCTTTGTTAAGAAATCTGAGTTTTGCTCTTTAATGTTTATGGTGTTGGTATATTTTCCCGGTAGTTGTATAACATTGATCCGGTGTGTTAATACAAAACTTGATGAGCTTTCCTTTGACAACTTTAGCTATTTGCAATACATATATTATTTGAAGGAATCTATATGCAATTTTATTTACCCATTTTTCGTCAATTACTGATTGCTGTTAGTTAGTTTGTTGAATTAATTGCCCTCACATCACATTTTTCTTTGCAGAAATCTTCATTTAAAAGATATGAAACTTCATATGTTTATAGAAGAGCAATTGGGCATTCACCCCCGAATCGCTACCTTCAGGTATATGTTAGAAACTACCTTTACTGGAATGTAATGTGCTAGAAATGACTGGGGCTTTTTTATTTATTTATTGGAATATTCGTTCAAAGTCTATGCCCTTATTAGACAATATTCTTCTTTACAGGGTGATTTTGATGTTATTGGAGGCGCATCTGCACTTACAGAGGCAGAGATTATCAAGGTGCTGTAATCTTTCAGTTCATTCTACTCCTCTCTTGCCTAGCAGCTGTGGTATTTTTACCAGGAGAATGCCGTTTCATTTTGGGTGTAATCCAGTCTTAAAGCTGTTTAATTAGTGATAGGAACTCATCCCATACTGGGCTCATACCAATTGCCACAAGCCCATAGGTAAAACTTATCCCTAAAAACCAGCTTGTAGGGAATGAGCCCATAGGTTATAAGCCACCGACCAATCCTATACTTAGTTGATGTGGGATTAGAACACACCACCATGCTTCCGACACCGATGTCCACAGCGGCCCACTTTGGCCTTCCTAGGTCGCCCCTTCGGCAGCATAGGCCCTGTGTGGGGTTTGTTTCTGATACCAATTCATAGGAAGCCATCCCAAACTGTGCCTGTACCAATTGCCACAAACCCATGGGTAGAACTCCCCCTAAAAACCAGCTTAAAGGGGGAAGAAGCCCATAGGTTTATAAGCCACTAACCAATCCCATACTTGGTTGATGTAGGATCATACCAATGATTTTGGCTACTCCGGGGCTGACTTCGACATATGCCCCTACAAAGCCCAATCGTCTGACGAAGAACATAGTTCCCATTCAATCTCCTCCTTTCATTCTACTAAGAATGGCGTAGAGCTAGATATGGACGGAGCCTTTGAGGGTATAGAAAAAATCAGATTTCTTAATTGTTGATGAGGATCATGCAAGCTCATTGGACATCGAAAGGAGGAATTCGGTGGAAGCTGTTGATACTTAGAAAGGAATATTCCGACTGCTTCTTGGTGAGAATAGCGAGGACTCAGCCAATAGGAACTAGGTAAGCAATTATAACCTTGAATTTCATTTGGATCGAGAGCCTTTTGCCATCACTCCACTTTAGGTTCTATGTCCTGTCAAGGAATTGTGTCATCACAATTATAGTCAGTCGGTCGTTAGGGGTTTGGGTGGCAAGGATGAAGGGATGGGGGAGGGAGTTAGACGCAGGTAGAGGCAAAACGATGTAGAAGGGCAAGAGGTAAATGATAGCATTGAGGGCAGCGGGAATTCATATGGTGATACCGTGAGTGTTGAAAAGAGCAGAATTTTTTATTATTCTGAATGAATTTTTGTACAAGGCTGTATCAGCCATTATATACACGATTTCAACCTAAAAGAGGGGAAACAAATCCTAGCAAACAGGGAAAAAATTTACAATTGAATCCCTAAACTTTAGGATATGATAGTTATCCAAACTTAGCACTAATCAGCCCATAAATCATGGCAAATTCCTGATTTTTCTACACTAATCAGCCGATATATCATGGCAAATTCCTGATTTTTCTACACTTCCCCTCAAGCTGGTGAATATACATCTTTCATTCCCAGCTTGCTAATGATTTCCTAGAACATATTGCTATTAAGTCCCTTTGTGAGAATATCTGTTAACTGGCCTCCTGTGGGAACATATGGAGTGCAAATTAGACCACTCTCCAAATTTTCTTTGATGAAATGTCTGTCTATCTCGATGTGTTTCGTCCGGTCATGTTGCACTGGATTATGCGCAATGCTAATGGCCGATTTGTTATCACAATAAAGTCTCATGGGTCTACTCCATTTGATCTTTAGATCTTCTAAAATTATTTTCACCCACAACAACTCGCATATTCCGTGTGCCATTGCTCTAAACTCTGCTTCTGCGCTTGACCGAGCTACCACATTTTGTTTCTTGCTCTGCCATGATATTAGGTTCCCTCCGAGGAACGTACAATACCCTGAGGTTGATCTTCGGTCCACGAGAGATCTTGCATAGTCTGCATCTGTGTAAGCTTCAAGAATGATTTCAGAGTTCCTTTTGAACATTATTCCTTTTCCAGGATGGGATTTTTAGTGATGTAATATTCTGTAAATAGCCTGTAGATGAGTTTCCTTAGGATCATGCATGAACTGACTGATGACACTAACTGAGTAAGCTATGTCTGGTCGTGTGTGTGCAAGGTAAATGAGTTTCCCAACAAGTCGTTGGTACATCTCTCTATCCACTGCTTTATCTCCTGATGCTTCTCCAAGCCTGTGATTCTGCTCAATTGGGGTTGCAACTGGTTTGCTTGCTGACATGCTAGTTTCTTTAAGAAGATCAGTGACGTACTTTTGCTGAGAGATGAAAATTCCTTGTGTGGAGTAAGCTACTTCAATCCCTAAGAAGTACTTCAATCTTCCCAAATCTTTTATTTCGAACTCCTTGATCAGGCACTGCTTCAATACTTGCTTTTCTTTCTCATCATTTCCAGTCACAATTATGTCATCCACATTGACTATTAAGGCTGTGACTCCCCCTGAGGCCAAGTGTTTAATGAAGAG
>CAMOHE010043917.1:10006-30322 GCA_946598075.1 Artocarpus hirsutus
GACATCAAGGCGACAAACCCGGAGAACGTGAATCCCACAGCATCTCACTGAGGCACGGCGACGTCAGGTCCTCGCAGGCATAGGGCAGGACGTGGATGAAGCCGTTTGGAGAGGATGGCATGGGAGGCTAGGGCATTGATCATGAAGAAGACATTCCTTTCGGTGCTTAAGGCCTGAATTGTCTTTCCGAGGATCGGAACGCAGTTGCTGATTGCACCGGCCACGAGTATGGATGTGATTGCGGCAAGCTTGTGCTTGAGGATGTCAGGTTTGTCGAGGTCTTTGGCTTCTGGCTAGCACGTACACACTTCGAGCACGTGAACCGGGACCAACATGATCAGGAGGTTAAAAAAATTAAAAGAAAAAGGAAGAAGATGATGAGCTTGTTAGTTTGAGAACTGAACTTAATTGTTGTGAATTCAGTAAGAAGATAGAAGAAGCAGGCATACATCGCTACACATAGGAGTTTCTTGAATACATAGTGGTTGGCTTCGAATATACATAGCTACACATACGAGTTTCTTGCAATAAGCAGTGGTTGGCTTCAAATCACATGAAGCCCATATGGATGTCCGCCCCTGTTCCCTGACAGCTCCCTATGAGGGACAAGGTAGAGCGGTACAGACTCCTAGGGCTCCTGAAGCTGTAGTTTGTATCACAAAGACCATGGGAGAGTGTCTCTATAGATTTTCCGCAGCTCTGCCAAAAAAGGGAGTATGGGTCTTGATGGTTATAAACCGACTCACAAGTGGTCATCCCCTCCCCCAACCCAGTAAGTGGTCATTTCCCATCTCTTCTTAAGTGAGGTGGATCCATGCCGTGCTGATAGGTACGATGAGCTTCCTTGAGAATACCTCTTTCGAACCGAAGCGTGCGATATGATATTTTAGCAAAGCGAGGCGATCAGCTCAACTGAAAGAGAGGGCACGCTGAGCATACAATTCTTCGAATTTATCATGAAATATAGGTTTTAGCTCAAGCATTTCACGCGGAATTCGTGGCCAAACCACCTGGTATAATCCGTTTAACATTCATTACAAACATACCATTATAGCTTCTAAGCAGATTTTATTTTTGTTACTCTCTATGTTAGATAAAACGCTTGAAATATTTAGGTACATATGAGGAAAATTTTGATTCTTTGTGGATCGAGCTTCGCAATGCGATTCGCTTGAAGCCGGCGATTGATTGAAGGCCATTAAAAGTTTGGACGCTATGAAGCTTGGGTTTAAAGATGTGGAGATGTTGCTCTTCAAGCCAAGGCTTCATTCTCTGCTTAATCTGGTTGGTGTGCAGTACTGCCTCAGTTGGCTTGGAGTGCCGGCATGTACTAATTTTGCTACTGCCTCAGTTGTAATGTCTTTTGCCACCGAATTTCGTCTGTACCTTCTGATTGGCTAGTACGTTTAAGACTTCGAATCTCAGTTTCTTTCTTGTTTGTTTATTTTACTTTTTTCTTTTGTGTTAAAAATAGAAATATTGTTTAAGTGTGACATTACACCAACTATTAGAAACTAAGGTGGCTGCTACTTTGTTACTTAAGTAACATGCTTGTGCGCATATGCCACACTAGAAGCTAAATTTTATCTTGATTTCTTGTGAATTCGTGATAATGGAACTTTATTTACTTTGTACAGGCATTGCTGATTTATAGTGTTGGTTTAGTAAAAAGTGAACCCTGCACTTAGTATTAGCAAGTAATGCATGGCCTAATTAATGCCGTCCAAATTCAAATAGGGCTATTAGTTCTATTTTCTAGATAGATGGAATTTTTCCTGTTAAGTTCCCCAGTCTTTGAATCGTCTGAACTTTGAAATGTTACAGCCTCTTAGTGAGGGTGTTTCGGCTGGTCCTAATTTTGGAGTATTGTATGTTTGCAGGCCGAATATGTGCTGAAAGCACTCCAGTTCTGTAAGATCTTGGATAGGCAAGTGTGTATCAGATGGTGGAAGCTTGGCAGATTGTTCTATGGCTTCCGGATGCGTGATGAATCACATTCTCGCTGCGTCTCTCTGGCTGACTTTTTAACGGCCAAGGAAGAAGAGGTTCTGGGGGTGCTTTATCGCGGTGCTCTTCATGAGGTATTACGTGTTCAGATCGCCACTGCCAATCCCTCAAGCACCCCTTGGTATAGCCAAAGCATTCAGACACGGTTGATGAAGTGGGGAAAAACTTAAGTGTGTTTGGAACTTTGGACTTGTTTCCTAATGGTTTGTATGTACATTTGTATTGTATATAAATCTATATGCTATGAATATAAGGCAGTGTATGAATAAGCCAAGTCACTTGTATAGTAAGTTAAAGAAGTGGGAAAATATTTATGTATGTTTGTGCTTGTTTCCTGGGCGTTGTTATATGTTGTTCAAGGTCACAAGACATACAACTGTTTCACTACTTTCCTGTTTTGGTAGAAAATGTAGCAACTCCAACACTTTCTATCGTGCTTCTCGTTGGGGAGGAGGTGGCAGCGAGGTTGCTGTTGTACTTGAAGTACGGAAAAGTACCAGAAAGTATTCTGAACACTTTCATTGAAATGGATCACTTCAGTCTCTTTCCGAAGACCCCACAGCAGGAGCAACTGAAATGAAAGTAGGGCAAGCGCTTCTCCGAAATGGATCGCTCCAGGCTTTGTCCCAAGACCCCACTGCTGCGTGGAGTGATCCATTTTGGGGAAGCACTTGGGAGAGAGAGCTTGATCCATTTCAGAGACGCTCTTGCTCCACTTCCACTTGAGCTGCTACCGGAGAAGCACTTGGGAGAGAACTTGATCCATTTTAGAGAAGCGCTTGCCCTACTTCCATTTGGGCTGCTTCTGGTCCGGGGTCTTGGGGAGAGAGCTTGGAGCAATTCATTTCGGAGAAATGGTTAGAAGGACTTTTTGGTACCTTTTAGTTCTTTAAGCACAACATTAGCCTCACTGCCTTTTCAATGCAACGAGAAGCACAGTAGAAAGAAAGTGATAGAGTCGCTACATCTTCTACCGGAAAAAAAAAAAAAAAAAAAAGAAAGCAGTGAAATGGTTCGCGGTGTATTCATTGGAGTCATATAGAATATGCAACGAAACTTGATAGAATGTGAATATATGCAAGTGCAACAGAAATATGATGATTTGTTTGAAATACACAGGTTTGATAGGGAATTTTTTAATCCCTGAGATAATTTTCCGACTATTTTTTTTCTTTGAAATACGTGCATAAGTGGCATAGGGAGAATGCCTATAACAAAAACAAAAACAAAAAGGAAAATATTTGAGCAAAGGACAAAATAAGTGCTTATATGAATAGGTAGTCGTATTTCATCAACCTACAGAGGTACACCTCAACTTCAAGTTGCTGGTGAAAATTGAGAAGACCCAATATATTGTGAATTATAAGTATTAATTCTACTGACAACAAAAAATATGTGAACCAAAAAATAAATTAATAAGAACATACTAAATTTATAGTCCTTCGATGTGAGAGTTTTGTTTTCATAAGTCACTACGATGATAAAGAAATTTACAAGAGAAAATATCACTATCTTCATTTCTCAAGCCTCTCTTACACTTAATTTTTGAGTTTCACTTTCAACAAAGAAAATAACCTAACCTGTTTATTTAGAGGTTTACAAAGAATGAGCAACAAACCGCTAAAAAACACAATCACGGGCTTTAGCACGTCGACATGCGCGGCCACGCGAGATTTCATCTTGCACTCGAACTGACTCTCTCCGCGTCTGGCCGTGGAGCTTCAAGGGCTTGGCCGTGCAATGCTTCTGTCTTCTATCAAGGCCGCACAAATTCTTCTCCATGGGGTGTGCACCTGGGACAAAAAAAATGTATTTTTTTTGTGTTTTTCACATTTTCTATCATCTTTATAGTAAAATTTTGAATGATATTGCAAAGGCAATTGAATTTGGCTTCATATTTCTTAACACAACAAACAGTCGAAACAGAAAGAAGTGTTATTATTGTGGCTTGAGGGTGGTTTGACAAGACAATGAGAAACCTTTTTTAATTTTTAAGCAAAAAAAACTCTTGGAGTGCAAATGGTAATCTTTAAAGCAAAAAAAAAAAAAAAAAAAAAAGTAATCCAAAGACAAATCCACTAACTTACTCGTCATCACTAAGTTGTCAATGAGAGATCATATTTAGAGGTGGTAATAATCGTGTTCATGTCTTATTCGTGTCGGCACGTTTACAGCACGACACGTTTAACCTAAACACGAACACGGTACGATTAATAAACGTGCCAGAAATGCAAACACGAACATGACACGTCTATGGCATGCGTAACACCACACGACATGGTTAACACGATTATTAAATGTGCTGTAACGGGTTGATACGATAACAACACGCATGTGACACATTTATGATCCAATTAATTACAAATAAAAAAATTTAAAATTTTTTTTAAAAAAATTATTTTATTTTTATAAAAAAGCTAATAAAGAAAATTAACAAAAACACAATATCTATTTAATACTAACATACTAAAAATATTTAAAATATTTTTATTTTTAAGTTTAAATATGTTATAAATAGACGGATCGTGTCGTGCCATGTCAACACTTTTACGGCCCGTTTAATTACACGTGTTAAGGCATGTTTAACATGTTAACACAAATCCAACCCGTTTATTTTCGTGTTATTCGGGCCAATCTATTTATAGCACAATTAATAAACATACGGTTCAAATCTATTTATCTCGTATCGTTTTTATATCGTGTCATTATACATGTCTGAAATTACCGGCTCTATTCATATTCACCTATCGTTAAGATTTTCTCACCCCAATGAAAGAACAGAACAGAGCACCACTCTCCCACAACTCGGACCTCACATTTTCCTTCACTTTCTTTCACCTTTTCTTTCGGTCATTTTCTTTTCTACCAATCAATAACTCAAAGAAATCATAAAAGCTCTTTCTTGGCACTTTATTTTCTCGGAAAAACCCAGAAATTAAAATTAAAAAAAGAAATGTCTATGCGTTTTTCTTCCAATGTTTTCAATCTCCATTCAGCCAAAAACCAAAGCTTTTTCCTCGCTCGTTTCTCTTCACAATTCATCAATAAAATCCAGGTAAGTTCTATTATCCCCTACGCCTTGTCATCTTCTACCGTAAATTCATCAGAGCTCTTCAAGTTCCGCAGAGAAAAACTCAACAACCCCATTATTACAGCTTCTTCAACAACAGCAAACCCAGGTGTTGAATATTCATTTAGAAGCAAAACCCAAAAGATGTTAACATTTTGGTGGTGGGGTCAACTGGGTATATTGGGAAATTTGTAGTTAAAGAGTTGGTCAATAGGGGGTTCAATGTCATAGCCATAGCTAGAGAGAAGAGTGGCATTAGAGGGAAAAAAAGCAAGGAAGAGACTTTGAATGAATTAAAAGGAACCAATGTGTGCTTCTCAGATGTGACAAATTTGGAAACTTTGGAGAAATGTGTGGAGAGTTTGGGTGTCCCATTTGATGTTGTTGTGTCATGTCTAGCTAGCCGTACAGGTGGTGTAAAGGATTCGTGGAAAGTAGACTATGAAGCAACAAGGAATAGTCTTGTTGCGGGCAAGAAATTCGGGGCCTCGCATTTTGTGTTGTTGTCTGCAATATGAGTGCAGAAGCCGCTCCTCGAATTCCAGCGAGCGAAGCTGAAATTCGAGGCGGAGTTGATGAGAGAAGCGGAGGAGAATAGCAGGTTTAGTTACAGCATTGTGAGGCCAACTGCTTTCTTCAAGAGCTTAGGGGGTCAGGTTGAGTTGGTTAAAGATGGGAAGCCTTATGTCATGTTTGGTGATGGGAAGTTGTGTGCTTGTAAGCCAATTAGTGAGCAAGATTTGGCATCTTTCATTGCTCATTGTGTTTTGGGTGAGGACAAGATCAACCAGGTCTTGCCTATTGGTGGGCCTGGGAAGGCTTTGACACCATTGGAGCAAGGTGAAATGTTGTTTAAGCTCTTGGGGAAAGAACCAAAATTCTTGAAAGTTCCCATTGGGATAATAGACTTTGCTATTGGGATTCTTGATTTCCTTGTCAAGATCTTTCCTTCAATGGAGGACGCCGTTGAGTTTGGGAAGATCGGGAGGTATTATGCGGGCGAGAGCATGCTGGTTTTGGATCCTGAGACTGGGGAGTACAGTGCCGAGAAGACACCGAGTTATGGAAAGGACACTTTGGAGGAATTTCTTAAGAGAGTACTGAGGGAAGGGATGGCTGGACAGGAATTAGGAGAACTGACAATTTTTTGAAGAAAATTTGTGTAGTGTTCTGAGGGATCTTTAATCTTTACAATGAAAAAAGTTCATTCAATTGAACCAGTTTTTTGACAAAGTCTGTTTTCAGGTATGCTCAAGTACTGTCTGTTCATTGTATGAGTTGTAACCATATTCTTTTGATGATTTTGCCTTTGCATATCTTACTGATTCTTCATCCTTAGCGAACATGTTGGAAGTCTGTCAATCTTGCGTCAAATTGTTCTTATTTATCAGACTTATTTTAAACATATGGGATTGAACTTCTTTTAGGGTCCTAATTACTTGGAATACACGTTTTCCGTTCCCCCTCTATCTCCCTTTGTTTCACTTTGTTTGTCAGAGAATTCTGTGATAAGATACAAAAAAATATGTATGGTAGGACACATGTTTAAACTGTTATATCAATTAGGTACGAATTTCAGCCCTTAGATCAAAACAAAATTGTATCCAATTGAATAAAGTACGATAATTTAATGGAATCTGATGATAATGGTTATAACTATATTGTCTCATACCCTACCAAAATTCTCTTTTTTTTACTTGTGTTAGGTATTGAAGGATTTCTAATATCCTTAACTCTACTATAATTTAGGGTGGAAGGTTATGACTCTATTGATGGGCCACATTTTTTAACTGTTAGATCACATCAAAATCTTATCATATTAGGGAGAAAAAAAGAGTAAGGTGATTGAACAGAGCTTGATGAAAAGCTAATGGTTGAAAATTGTAGCTTATCAATAAGGTATTTTTTTTTCAATCCGTGGTGAAAAATCATCTTGATTTAGTGCTTTTAGCCTGAAAGTTTTTGCATTTTTCTTATCTTGGACAGTGAGAGTAGAGACCACAAGCTAACTTGGATAACGCCAATTGTTACTGTCACAAATCACATACAACTAACATGAAGTTGAGTTACAGAACCCATACGCATCAAACCACAAGAAAAAACAACTGTGATATGCTGCACAAATAGACAACATTTACAGAGATCTACACAAATGTATGCTGCACAAATAGGCAACATTTACAGAGATCTACACAAATGATTCAAAACCACTATCATCTGATATAACGCAAACTCGACACACGAATGGTCTTTTGAAGCTTTACTTGGGGATTTTCTTGTGGAGGGAGCAAACGTTGAGCCAGATAAGAAAGACTAGCAAAAATGAGGCGAACAAAGAAACCCCGAGAGAGGCCCCGATGTGTCGACAAAACTTGTCGAAGACATTGCACACCTTCCTCCACTGTATGTCGTCATTGCCCTTCAATCCAACGTAGGCAATGCCTCCAGCGGTGCCAGTGGCCGACGCAAGTACCCCCAGTATCAGCTGCATCAGAAGCACAATACATTTTAGCAACTCAAATCATGCTTTCCTCAGCAAGAGGAACAGGAAAATTCTTTTCTTTTAATTGTTGTTGTTGGTTCATTTGAGTAGAGAGCTTTACCACATCCCAAAAGACAAAGTGAATGGAGAACTTTGTGGAATACTGGGGCTTAAGGACGACTGAGATTGATGCCAGAGTGGTAACTATGCTGTAAAGTCCTGCAACTGATAATGCCACGAGAAAGTATCTGCAAAACGATGTGAAAAACTAAAGTAAACTATTTTGAAAAGTAATATCATGTTTCATAATTAACAATTCTGTATGAGAGAAACATACATAAATTCATCCGAGACGAGACAAAAATCTGATTAAGAAAACACTTCCTTGTAATATATTATCCATCCAAAAATAAAAGTATTCAATAACTAGATTCAAGAAAGTTTAAGTTTCATGTTGGAGGCAAGATCAGAAACAGGACTACACAGATTAAGAACTTCAGAAAAGCAATAATTCCTTCTGATTAAAATTGGTTAAAGCAATTAAAGACTTCACAAACATGTCAAAAGCATGTAACAATGCAATTAGACACCCCCCACAAAAGAAAAACTTACATGAAAGCCGGCGAGTTGTTAAACTTGATTTCGACTTTTGTTCGAGGCGAGGTGCGAATGGTTTGCTTGCTGGTGACAAGCACCACAAGAGAAGTCACCGTTGCTGCAAACAACAAGACCCTAAGAAGAACATCAAGTTTGAACCAGCTAGTTTCAGTACTTGGAGGAACTGGCTGAGGAACTGGCTGTGATGAAGAAGAAACATCTTTGCCGTATTCAGCATCAGTCCTATTTTCACCAGTAGAGGCCATAGCTGATCTTCAATTGATATGACAAAGGTGAAGGAATTGTTTGTTTTCACTATATGTGAAATGGGGCTGTATTTGTGTATGTATATATAGACATATACACATATATAGTGGACAAAACATGTGACAATCTAAAAGGGTACAAAAATAAATAATGTGAGATTGGTTGGAGTTTCCTCCACGCCAAGTGAAATGGTTTTGAATTTTTGAAACTTTGAATGGTTAGTTTGTTGAATGCTGGGAGGTTTTTACATAACAATCTTTGGTTTGCATCATTGACTGACGTTTATTGTTATTATCATGTAAAATGATAAGGAGGCGGAGAAAATTTGTGCGCATACATGAATTCTGTTGACTTTATTATTATTATTATTATTATTAGTGTCATTATTATAAAGCTTTCATATGTCAAGTTTCAAACTATACTTTCAAACACATTCAAAGTTTAAAGAGGATGAATGTAAAAAACATCCCACGGTGAAAAAAATCTTGTTTAAGATGCACTCAAATTGGCAAATAACATCACATCAGAATTTTATATATATATATATATATATATAGATATATAGATAGATATATATCAATTGCGTGCAGAAACGGCTACCCTTATTCGTTCCCGTGAGAGTTCCCAACTATTGTTCTGATATGAAATGGATACTTCTACCAAGAAAAGGATATGAAGTTCATGCCGAATGAGAAATGGGTCCGCACTAAGGCAATAAATAGTGTGTTTATTATTGAGGGAATTTTAAAAATGTCTTTTTGGCCAAAAAAAATTTAAAATGGCCTCTTTTTTTTTTGGCATAAAAAAACTTGTTTTTTGGGCACCAAAACAGTTTCATTTTTTTTTCCACTATATTTAGGTTCCTCTCTTCAATATAGTCATTTTTCTCTTTTATGTAAAAAAAACTAAAGCAGTTTCGATGTTTAGAAAAGCCATTTTTTTTGTTCCAAAAAAAAAGAGGCCATTTCTTTAATTAGAAATATTTTTTGGCCCTTTTTAAAAATTAATCCTTTATTTTATTCTTGCTTAATGCTTATTTTAATTGAGATTCTAACAAATTAGGGGCAAAAATTTTAGCAACAAAGGCACAAAAGCAAGTGTCATTTGAATGTTTGGTCTTATGCCACTTTCTAGGAAAATCTTCACTTATCTGACGGGGATGTGAAAAGATCTTCATTGTACACACGTACAAGTCTTGAATATAAAGAAATAGAGCTTATCCTTGTTATGATTTGTTTATATACATATATTTCCACATTTGGTTGGACAAGAAAGGATTCAGCTTACGTAACAACATACGTGTCATATTCAGCCAAACAATTAACGTCTACTTTGTCATATTAAGCCAAACAATTAGGCCAAATTTTCATATAACGTGTACTTTATTTTAAGAGTGAACAAAAAATCTAACAACCCAAAGAATTATTTAACCCATCTAATCCAACTCAAGATAACCTGAATTCGACGAGCCCAATAAATAATCCAATCTAATCCAACCCAACCTGAAGTTTCATTGAGTGAGTCTCGATTGAAAGTTTTCCAACTCATCTTAACCTAATCCACCTAAACTATTTATTTATATATATAATATCTATATTATATATTTATAGATTTAATATACCAATTACATATACACAAAATTGAAAGATACATTTTGATGGATATTATTTCTAGCATCCGTGTATTAGTTTGGTTCTTTTTATTTTTTTAATTTTGTTTCATAAATGTTCTTATTTGCATCCATGAGAAGTTGGCAAATACATTTTGACAAAAAATAAACGTGTATCATTAGTTTTATACTTATATTAATAAATGGAAGCTTATCATATTTTATGTCACGTGATGGATCTTCCTTACAAATATAGATATGTTTGAGGGGAGATGCTTGGTATTAGAGATTGACAATTATGCATCATATTTGGTTGATGTTTCTTATTATTTTTGTTGTATTGGTTTCTGTTATAATTTAATTTTTCGTTTATAACATAATGTATCTGATTTGAATTTGTATTGTAGAGTTTTATCTTTATTTTCTTTTAACTTATTGAGATAATTTTGAACCTTTTATAAGACATATATCTTATGAATTTCAGCTTTTTGATTCAGTTTGAGTTAAATTGTTAGTATTGATTTTTTTTTTTTTATATTACTTGACCAGACCAACCAACTAAACCCACCCAAACTTTAATTAGGTGGGTTGACTTTAAACTTTAGATTAATTAGATGGGTTAAATTTAAAATCAACTTACTTAAACTTTAATTGGGTAGGTTGATATTTTTAAAAAACCCCATCTTAGTCGATGTTCACTCCTATTTTATTTGTTTGTTTTAACTTTTCTTTTGCTTCTAGTTGTTGGTGTTCGGGTTAGACCTTTTCAATATATCATTGACTAATCCACAAGTGGTTATATTGCATAGAATATAAAATGACGGGTTATTTATAGTTTCATACCCTGTATTCTAAGGCCATCAAGGTATACTATATTTTTTGAAACTTCACACATTTAATCTAAAACACATTTACATCTTTAGATTTTAATATTGTACTTAAGCCATATCTATTATTAAGAGTGTGTTTAACAACCTCGTTTCAACTACATAATTAAAACTGCTACAATGTTAAATAAAAATAGGCTATAGTGTAAAATTTTCATATGTTACAATAAAATAGTTTCAATTTTTAATTTTAACTACGTTATCAAACACATTCTAACTTGATGTTGACAGTTTTGCCGTCGTTTACATTATTGTTGTCGATTTTAGAAAGTCTTGTCGTTGTTCACTCCTTTGTCTTTTATACTGCTACTTCACTTTGCTGTCGTTTTAAACCTTCTTGTCGTTAGCTCCTTTGTATCTTCACTTTTTGTCGTTTCCTCATTATTGTCGTTTTTCATTGTTTGTTTCTATTTTGTGCGTAGCTCATTTACCGGCGTTTGTCCTTTGCGTGTTTTTTGGGCTGTCGTTTGATTCTGTTTCACCGTGCTTATTATTATCATTGCTGTCGTTTATTTTTGTTGTTTCGCCTTCGTGGTCACTGTTGTTTGCTTTGTTTTTCTAACATTGTCGTCGTTAGCTCATTTATAGTTGTTTGATTTGTTTCTATTTATTTGTTGTTGTTGTTGTTGTTGTCGTCTTTTCTTTTGTCGTTTTAATATTCGTAACGCTTGACATTGTCGTTTTTCCAAACTGTTTCTACTGGTGACACATTTATTGTCGTTTTTCGTTTGTTCTATTGTTTACACTTTTTCCCTTAATTTTTTCCCCTTCCAAAGCTCTTTCAAGACAGCCTCGTTTCACTTCAATCTATAGAACTACAATATAACAAAATCCAGTCACAAATTTTACTAAATAAAATTCAATTACAATTCCACAAGGGAAATACTAAAACTACTAAAACTACTAATACTAGCAACCATATGCAAAACATTTTAGCATGTAAATTCCACTCGTCCAAACACACACAGACTACACATACAAATATATATATATATATATATATATACACACATATACATACAAATATATTTATTTATAGGGTCTTGTTTTGGGGATTCTTCTATAAAGTGTAGAAGTAGAAATCCAGATAAGGAAAATAAGCCAAAATGAGGCAAACAAGGTGACCCCAAAGAGCTTCCAACATGTCTACAGTACTTTGTGTAAACTTGGCACACTTTTCCCCACCCCCAATTGTTGTTTCCCTTCAGTTCTGTGTATGCCACAGCTCCTACTGTTGCAGCCGCAGAGGCCACTATTCCCAACATCAACTGCATGCGTTTTACATGCACACATACATATAAATATGCACATATATGTATACACACACATATATGTTAGCTTTATTTAACATATGGTGATCTTATTAGTAAGGTACAATAAAATGGAGACATTGCCATATAGGGTCATTTTTTGGGCCTGGTAGTGTAAATTTTCAAACCATTAAATTTTAGTCAAAATCATTTTTTTTTATGAATTTAATCGTTAAGATACATATATAGTTACTGGTGGGTTTTTTTTTTTTTTTGGTATAAAATAGCCATTTAATTATCCAGAGAAAGATTTAGAAAATCTTGTTACAAAATCGAGAACAACTAGGCTGTTAGATAGTATTGTAATGCATTGTTACTTTTCAGTTAGTAAAATATAACATTAATTTTTTTTAACTTCTTAAAATTTTTTTTTAAAAAAACGAGTTAATAAAAATTGTATTTTAAACTGCCGGGTCCAAAAAGGCAAAAACGACGAGGATGATTGTTGAGAGAGATGATTTCAAGAGGGCTGCAAAAGATGCAAGAGCCGTGATGATACCGTAAACGGCCACCAGCGACAATGCCACTATGAAGTATCTGCCCTAGTTTGATAAAATCAAAATATGTCTATGTTATATTTGTTGGACGTCAACTCAAACTATATATGAGCTTTTTCCGGTTGGTATACCTAGCGATATAAATGAACGTTGAATATAATTAAAATCACATCAAAATAAAAAAATACACAAAAATGGATAGATACAGATCTAACGGTTTAATAGGGTAACCCTACTATGTGATTTTAATAATATATATATATATTTCTTTTTGAATTAATAAGACATATGGCATAAATAAAATTATAGAAATAGAATATGATTTTAATTTTTAAATATTTTATATATGACTCACAATAATACATTAAATAATTATTTTATAATTATGTAATACAAAATGTGACATCATCATGCTAATTGTTATGTAATTTAGCTATTTTTAAAATATTCTGAAAACCATGTTAAATTTCAATCTTATCATATTCTTTTCTTGTTTTACTACGGCAAAAGAATTGAACAAAACAATAATGATAAATTGCCAAGTACTTTAACTTCCATCTTCATCATATTTTTGTTGCGACAGAACAATACCAGTGCATTAATGGTCTAAAGCCTAATTAAACTGCACTTTTCAGAACAAGCAAACTGTATGCAACTGAAACACCTGAAATACCATTCCAATACCAATGTTACCATGCAAAGTGTTTAATTCTCTATAAATTCCATCTCTCTCAACATCATGCGTTTGATCAGGTGATTATCAGCCATTAAGTCCATTTCAGTAGACCAGTATAATTAATGAAATATATATTTACCAATACCACTCATGTATTTTGTTGTGATTTTTAAAGCCTTCGTTTCTGATGAAAACAACAATCCATCTCTTATAATTTGTAAATTGCATTAAAGCAAACCCTAAAGTCCAGATCGAGTATATTTTAAACAAAATGTCACATTTACCTTTTCTAAAAGAGGATAGCTTAACTTGGTATGTTTCGGTTATTTTTTCAAGAATAAGAACGATATTTTAAAATTATAAATACTCAATTTAAACTTAAAATACACATAATTATTTCCTTAAAAAAGAGCAAAACGCAATAATGTTTTAGTAATTTTACCCTATAGCTGGCACTTAATAAAATGTCACTTAGTATTTTCTCTCTTTTTTCTTAAGAAATGTGATTTTGTAATTATATAGGTCTCAACATGTGACTTAAATATAAGCTGGTGAGTCGATAAATTTGGCTGATTCAGAAGCGTACACATAGAATTCATCACCTAAGTAGAACCCTTCTGTTTGCTTCCAAGAAATCATAACAACAACTCATGAAACTGATGCTTCTATTAACAATATCCTAAGAAACAAATCACACCCAAACCAGTTGGCAGGGCGAGACCTAGGAAATCGACTAGTACTACGAGTTTCGTTTTCGGGTTCGGGCTTAATTTTGCTAGGCGACGCCATAATTAGCAAAGGGTTCAATGTGGATTTAGGAGATATTAATTGTGGATTAATGAAATGTACATGAGCAAATCAATGTCTATATATAAGGTGTATATATATTAGTCTTGAGAGAATTTAACTTGGAATATCCAACACGCTAAATAAATTGACTTTAATAGTTTTTGGCATAATTGAGGTAAGAATAAGTAAGCATTTTATATATCTACAAGCCATAAGACTGGGACAATTCTGATTGAAAATAGGCATGGTGATGTATACTGAATGTGATATGTGTTTATTTTATTTTATTTTATTTTTGTTTTTATTTATTTATTTTTGTCCTTCTATCAGAACACATTTCACTAGTTCTTGTTCATGGTTGGTATTAAATATTTCTAGTGGAAGAATTGATCATGTTTCAAGTAGTGATTGTTTTTCCTATCTAGATCTTTCCATCATATATAAGAATGTAGATGTTATTCGAGGTGAACTTTTTTTTTTTGCAGAAAAAAAATAAGGTCAACATTTTAGAACAGAATTTAAATTGTTAAAGTCTTTTTAATTTGAAGTGTATTTCCCAACACCCTCTTAGTCTTTGGCATTTTGTTTAACCTTAGAAAAGGCTAAAGTGAAGAAAATTATGTCCAAAGTTGGGTGGGCCCCGAATTAATTGTTTTTTTTTTGTGGTCAAGATCGTGGTCATGTTGATAAGAGACAAATAATGGTTTGTGCTTAGCCACGTCAAAAGTCCTCAAAAAATGGACCACATGTAAAATCAGAGAAATTACGTAGTTTTATTGATAATATAGCCAAACTTATCTTCAAAGTATGATACAGACAAATAGCCATACATTAATGAAAGCAATAAAGAAAAATATATATTCCTCTTTTTCTCTCTCTGTTATCTTTCATAAAACTTCAAGGATATTCCATAAATTTAAATATATGGTCCTGCAAAATCCACTAATTTCTAGCATGATAATTGAAATATCGCGTGCTTGTGAAGCAGAAAGATAACTGTTTCATTGTACAACCTCAAAAGATTTTTGTTGGTTGAAATTCAATTGTAATTAGTAATGCATAATGAATACTACTTATTTGTAGTCAACGACTCTCTCATGTTTTTTTTTTTTTTTTTTGTTTCTAATGATTATAGTTATGAAGAACTTCAATACCCATAAAAAGTATGTCTTTTAAAATTTTTCTTGGATATTAAGTAGACTATTGACTCAAAAATTCTATATACGTCTTCGATTTGGCAAAAAAAAAAAATTTTCCCATTTCAAAAAAAAAAAGAAAATAAATAAAGTTTTCGAAAACAAAAGTTTACGACCATATTCTGAGACAAGTGGCGGCAAACATATTTTTCATTATTATTTTTTAAATAATAATGAGAGTCGTGCTCATAATCAGTTATTCGTAAACTTTTACGGTTAAACCATATAAATATTAATTGATTATGTATCCTCTCGTCCGTAGCGAGGCTGAATTATGCTTCTCTGCTAGGATTTGGAAATTACTGTGATTTAGACTTCCATGCTGACTAGATGAAAGCATTAATTAGTTAGTTCTTTTTTTTTTTTTTGTTTTTCTCGTTCTATCTATGGTCTCAATTGATTCTTTTTATAAGCATGAGTAGGGTTTGAGGATGCCACATATCTCTTTTTTAATTAGAAAAAAAGATTATATACCATTTCAACTCCAAAAGACAAATTAATTAATAAATGTTGTTGTGGACAGCTCTTCGTTCCAACTACTAGTACTATACATGCTTAACCATTTAATTCATGAAACAATATATAACATCATAGTATGCTCCACAGAATTAAACAAGCTTTGGCCTGGTTTTGAACTTGTAAGGTTTTCTCTTCAAGGGGGGAAAATGTACTTTTAACTCTTGTGTAGAAAGAGAATTTCTCTAGCTAGGTCTTACCTTTTATTTTATTCTTTGAAGAAGAGCTAGGAGAAATCTTGTCTAAGCGTGTGCCACTCATTTGGATTTTAAACGCAATGAAAAGTAATGATACTCATAATCACTAAGTAATGATGATCAATGTATAAGATTCACAAGTAAAACTCACATTTTTTATTCACATTTTTTATTTTTGTTAAGTATAATTGTTGGTATTCGTTATAAATATAATATATGAGAATTTTATAGCAGAAGCATTTATGATATGTCCTTGTTTAATGGCAAGGGCAATTTTGTACATTTTCTCGTTTAATGTAATTTTCATTTTTAACAACATGTAATGTCCAAAAAGTAAAAAGCTGTATTGGTAAGGATATACCACCATAGAAAGCTCCGTTATATTATTATGTAATAAAATTTAAGTGTTTTTCTTGGTCCTGTGAAAGGACCTCTGCTACACTAAGATATATATGTAGCAATAGCTGAATACTATAACATTTATTTTATATAAGAATCACTTGAAAAGTGTGACATTAGTTGTGATAGGTAAATTTATTATTATATTTTCACAAAGTTTTTATTATATAAAACAAATATCATGAATCCACATTCGACTTTATGAAAGACTTAAATTTTTGTTTAAAATTTAGAATGACTTAGAATTCTAAAAAATATTGTTTCACATTAGACAATGGTTCACAATATTGTGAAACATAATGAAGGCCCCTTCTAGTTATCCCCACAAATTTACGCCCACATGTACTTCGAGTGCTAAGGCAACTCAATCGGATTAGGATTTGAATATTGAAATTTTGGTGGGATTCGAATATTGAATTCACCAACACGTATCTAGGCTATTTCCAATCTTGGAGTCCAACATTTTAATCCCAACCAAACAAACAGATCAGGCCTTAATATCACTCAAAATTTTTTTTTTGTTGCAGAAATTGTAAAAAAATGTCGCTTTTTCAAAACTAATTGTAGTAAATATTAAGTTTTAAAACTATTTATAGTAAATGTTAGATTTATTACATAAATAATTTATCTATCTATTTGTTTATAATAAATAATTTTTATGTATACAATAAATAGATTTATGGTGCAAATAATTTATTTACTTCCTTGTTTGCAATGTAAGTATTTTTTATTGAGATAGTAAATAAGCTATTTACGTTGTAAGTATATGAAATTTACTACAAATATTTTCAAAATCTAATATTTATTTCAACAAGTTTTAAAACTCTGATATTTCCCTCGTTCTTCTTCTTTTTTTTTTTTTTAAGATCTCTAAATATGAATAATGACGTACATATGCAGTCCTTAATCGGTCCATATCATCAAATGGAACAATGTGAAAGGACACTTGTGTCAATAAAGAATGAACTCATAATTTATATTTATTTTTTTAAATACCACACATATTCATTTATAATATAATTTAACATCTAATATGAATGATAGTATGACATAATATTTTTTATGACATAAAATTTTTTACGTGTGGTATAAATAAACATATCTTTTAAAAGTGTGATATAACATGTAATTTTCTTTAATTTATATGGGCCCACTCTCTATTAATTGTAGATAAACAATCTTATTTAATCTTATGGTTATAATCTCATTATCAATAAGATAGTAAGACTTTGTTTAAAAATACATTATATATTAAATTGAGACTTATAATTTTGTAAATAACAAAGATTTTAGGTTGAAAATGTTTTTTTAATTGTAGACTATTCTTTTAATACGACGGAGAATATGAATTCGCAGCATCCTGCAGTGTGAAGAGCCACCCATATCACATATTATCTCCACACGCAAATTCATGATCATAATTGTGGATATATATATATATATATAGAGAGAGAGAGAGAGAGAGAACATATATATATATATATATAGAGAGAGAGAGAGAGAGAGAGAGAGAGAGAGAGAGACCATGTACATAAAGTCACACAAATTATTGACGTGCTTGATTCATGAAATGTTCTAATCCTTATTGGGACGCTTGCTACCTAGTGACCCTAGATGTGAAGGTTTTCTACAAGTTGGTGGTGATCGTAATCGACCATTCATTGGCGGGGGAAAATAAGATAACAGATTGAATAGAAGTTTACGCTTGGCACACATTGGAGCACGTACACAGGCCACGTCTTTCTTGAATTTTTTTTAATATTATATATAAAATTTTATAAAATTTATTTTATTTATTCTAAAGTTTTATATCTCTGTTATTTAATTTTTTGATAATATTAGTATTTGTTTTATCTTTAATTAAATATTTTTTTTTGCTTTACCTGTATATATATGTGTGTATATATATATATATATATTAAACTCGAGTCAAAAACAGAAGAAACAACCCACTAAAATGGGACCTGAATTTATTACAAAAAAAAAAAAAAAAATCTAATTTACGATTTATTGGAGAGTGAGTAGTGGTGCATCTACTTATCTCTTTTATGTTTATACTCATGTGAAATGTGAGACTTTACAAATATCTTTAAGGTAGAAATTGGTGTCAAAAAGATGGATGAAGAACATGCACTTTTTTACAATTTGGTTGACCAATATGAAACTGAACGCACGCAGGGGCTTTGTAAAAAATATGTACACACAATATCATGATCAGGGTCGTCTCTTTTGCGTGCTACTTTTTTCTGGGGTTTACACTTTAAATGGCTTTGGACCATATTGAAAATCTTCTGTCAAAGTTTTCAACTCTTATCATGGCGGTGAATTGTTTACCATATATGCCACACAACGTATGGCTAGCTAGCTGGCTTTTTTACGGCTTAGCGGATGCACATACTCTAATGCATGATTTTCTCAGCCGTACGTGTGTTTTAGGCCGTTTCAAAAGGTAGTTCAGACTATATTCCATTTGGAAACTTAGTTTAACCATGGTATCAATGAAAAGTGTAAGGCTCTCACATAGTGTAGTAAATTACAACAATATAAAGCTCTCACATGTTATAATTTTAAACTTAAAACTTTAGTTTTAAACAGTTTATAAGAGTTTGAATTAAAATTAGTGAAAAAACACTAGAACAAAAAAGTGTTTGAGAACTAAGTTCTAACTACTACAATATAAAACACTTATATGATATATTGTAAAGTAAAAATATAATAAAGCATAAAACACTCATATACTATATGATATATACTATATGGTATAGTGTTTAAGTTTTAACTTAAATCTCAACACTTTCAAAGTTTGTTTGAACCACTCTACTGTGGCTTAGACTACATTGCTAAATAAATTCTCATTCTAAAGGAAAAATACATTGTACATGGAGATAATTCACTATGCGATATAATTCTCTACCGCTCTCTCTCTCTCTCTCTCTCTCTCTCTCTCTCTGTTTTTTTTTTCAGTCGTTGTCTGTGTTGCTTCTCTGTACAATTTTCTCAGACAGGGGCCACACAAGTTAGCAGCCGAAAAAATGAATGTTTGGGACACTTGAGATGTACTATCGATACAACCCCAGAATAATTGAATAATATAAGTACAGGGAAACTATAAACAAACTTATGAACACAGAATTCTCGTCGTCCCTTCTGCTTCTTAAATAAAAAAAATTGTTTTCATCCGCTTAAATATTATTTTTTAAGTAATTATATTCTAAATTAAAGAGATACACACATTAATATTGACTCGAATAACCTTTTAATACAAAAAGGCTTAATTACTCTAACCGTGGACTGGTTTAGCCGATAAATTTTAATAAAATGCATAAAAAGATAAAGCATGTGACAAATCTCCTATAAGAGGAGCCGAAAAGCCACTTTAACAATCCGTCACACAAATAAGCCTTCAAATAGTTCCTCTGTAGTTAATGATTCTTTAAAAGGGTATTTGGGAGTATTGGTTAGAACAAATTAGTTTGAACCACTTTGTTAAAAATACTATGACATATAAAAACTTTACATTGTAGCATAGTTTTACTTGATATGTAGCATATGAGAACTTTACATTGTAACAACTAAAAGTTTTGGTTTGAATTGAGAATATCAAATACACTTTAAATATTGAGTTAATGGCACTATAAATCTCTGAACTTCTATGTTTGTCATGAATTAGACCCCAATTTATTTTAATGAGCAAATTTTACAAAATATTGAGTTAATGGCACTATAAATCTTTGAACTTCTATGTTTGTTATGAATCAGACCCCAATTTATTTTAATGAGCAAATTTTACAAAATATTGAGTTAATGGCACTATAAA
>CAMOHE010043919.1:0-15468 GCA_946598075.1 Artocarpus hirsutus
TTATATATTGTGCTTTAGTTTTAATTGTCTTTATGCATGACTTAGGATCAAAGGTGTGTGGAGCTAACGTTAATTAATTCTGAGATTAAAAGATTGTTGAGAAGCTTGAAAGGTAGAGATTCTATTACTCATCTTTGTGAGGTTTTTATGGGATTTAAATTAATTGTTTTACCACAAGTTATATGTATCTATGTTGAACTGCTATTATATGAGAATCACGTATGAAACTATGACATGGACTCGCCCTGTATTGATTAGCGAGGAACATAATGAATTAACATATGTTGTTATAAATTGAGAAGCATGGTTAGAAAAATTAGATCTGTAAATGATATTTGTATATAAAGAAATGGTGAGATGTGAAGAGGGCGGCGGTTATGTCCTTGGGCACGACTACCCTAAAAGGTAAAATAGGAGGAAGGTGATGACGCTTCCTTGGTCGAAAGTCCCAGAACATACTATACAGGAATCGACTTGGTAGGACTCGGGGCTTGATGTCCCCTCACCAGAATACCCTCGGAATGTTTGGAGGGTGGCCAAGCTCGCCCATTTGGGTTTCGAGAAGTGGAGTGTTACTTTATTTAATGTGGATACCTAGAAATAATGATGAATTCTAATATTTGTATATCTGTATAAGTGTGAAACTTGGTAATAGTTAACTATGGTATCCACGAGATATGATCATAATAAACCTCATAATCTGGTATATGATGTAAATTAACTAGCCATGTAGTTTTAATGTGTAATGAATAAAACTTAAGGTGAGTAATGGTTTTCCCTACTAAGCATGTTGTCACTTATTCCCTTATATTTTCCTCTTTTCAGGGCTCACTTAGTGTGAGATGGTTACAAGAAAAACAGTTGAGGAAGCTATGTAGTTAGATTAGGCTGAAATTGCTTCGAATGCAAAGAATGATCTGCATGATAATGTAAGCATCAATTGTTACTTTCTGTGACTGTATTAAAATTTGTTGAGGGTTGAAATGATGATGATAACAGTTGTATATTATTGAAATTTAAGGTGCTACATTAAACTATAGTTTATTTATTTGTTTATGTTTTATTTTTATTTTGAGAGTTTCTATTTAAGTCCCGGGTAAATTACTTTGATGTTTTATCGTTATTTTTTTATTTTCATTTTATTTATTTAAAAATTGTTAACCCCTATATAGGGGCGTTATAGGGCAGGGTGGAAAAGGGGGGAGGTTAGGATTTTGTTTTTTTTTTCTTTGTTTTTTATTTGCTTATTTTGAATTTTTTGTTGATTTTGAAAATTTTTTATTAAAAAAAAAAGCCATGGGTCAATCAAAGATGAAACATTGATACTTGGATGTAATTTTGATTCACTAAGATCATTTTTAATGTAAATATTAATGTTAATGTTATATTTGTCTTTAAAAAGTATAAAAATTATATATTTAATGTATTATTTTATTTTTATACTCTAATATATTATGCTATTTCAAATAGTATATCTACATTTTGTCATAATTATTAAGCCTTAAAATTTGTAAAAATAAACTTTTAATTTTAAAGTAATTTAAAGATTAATAATTAAGCAAAAACAAGTCAACATATCAATCAATAGGTACCAAACACCGAATCTGTCATATGCTATATTTGGTGATAAATTTGCCAACAAGTTTATTATATAGCAAATTTAGCATTAAAAATGACATTGTATTGAAAAGTATTTTTTCAAACTCAAATGCTAAATTTATCATTTACACATTAATTTAGCATTGTATTGAAGGTGCTCTAACATTATGTTTGAAATCTAACGTGAAAAGGCAATTAAGAGAAGCAAATTTACAATTCTATCCTCTTCGAACCCCCACATGAGTGCACGTTATGCTTTTTTGTTTCTTTGAAGAGAAATGAGATGGAGGGTGCAAGCAGAAGAAGAAGAAGAAATTTTAGAATAAAATAGTGGGAGTTTTTAAAAATCAATGCGCAAAGTACAAATGACTAACAAGTAGTTAAAAAAATATTAGTTTAATAATGTCAAATTTGAGCTTTTAATAATAGATATTGTCTCATTTTAACTTCTACAACTCAAAATGGCATAAAATTTTCCTATAAACTTTTGATAAGTTATAACTTTGACATATATTTTCATATATATATATATATATATCATTATTTTTCATATGGTGCCTGCCAAGAAAAGAAAAGAAATCTAACAACTTCGCCATTGGGCAGGGTAAAATTTAGCCCTACATTTCAACCAAAAATAAAATAAAATAAAATAAAATAAAACATAGGTATCCCAATTACCATGTTGCAATGTGTACAAACATGAACTGCAAAAAATATATATAATTCCATGAATGGAGTAAAAATATGTATTAAATGATATGTTTTCTAGAATTTTGTCTCACTTAATTATTTTTTGGGCTAGAAAACTACCAAAAAAACTTATGACCCCCCAAGAAATTATGCCTCACACTGCATCTCATTTTATCTTAATCAGTAAGGCTAGATTCAAATTCTTGCTTGTTCATGTACCCTTTTGATGTGGTAGCAATGTGTTCAACTAAGAATCATGGCATTTATATATGCACATGAATCGGAATATCCCTTCGTGTTTCAGAACAATAATTGCAACAATTTATTTATAATTATCCAGTGAGCAATCAATATTGATTCATCCTTGTATAAGGTCTTAAAAGCATCTTCAATACAATGCTAGATTAATGTGACATTGTCAAATTTTGGTAGTTAAATATAGAAAACACTTTTTAATGCATGGCGATTTTTGATGTCAAATTCACCATATGTTAAATTTGATGGCAGACTTGCTATCAGTTGATGCATTGTTTTTTCTTTTAATTGTTGCAATATTGTCATTTTAAAAGCGTTTCAATACATATAGAAGGTTTGCTTTTTCAGTTTTCAAGACTTAAAAATTATGACAAAAGGTATATATAACATAAAAAATAACATCATGTATTGAAGCACAAAACAGAATAGCACATCTTATGTGTAATTTTTGAAAGATAAATATATAGTATTAACATTGACATTTGTATTAAAAATGATATTATAATATCCTATATATTCTTAATTTTTTTTTGTTGGGTACACGTCATGTGACTTATTCACCATTTTATGTACTTGGGAAAACAAATTCAATTTTAAACTTCGATTATATCTTTTTAAAAGCACAATAAATATATAAATAAAACCATCGAATACCCTATGTAGTAGGTCCTTAGTTTTGCAAATCTCATTGCATTGACAAAGCCGCAAAAGTTGGTTAAAAACCATGTGGTAGCAAGTGCTTGGAACAAGTCCGGGCCATCAAATCTCAAATAAGATACGACTATAACTTATAATTGATGTAGCATAGCATTAGGGCAGTTGTATATCTTGATAGTGGCATGAAACTTAATCCAATCAATTCAAGTCTATGTTTTATATTTATCATGTAGCTAAATTTTAAAATTTAAATGAAATGATAAATCAGTGATAATTACTGTGACAGAAAACTAGAGAGACGACAACATTCACATTTTACAATATACCCATGCATTATTAAAAAAAAAAGGACGAAGAAATACTAATTGTTCCTTAGTGTTGTGCTATGGTACACAACTTCAATCTGACACATTATAGAGCATGTTTCAGCCTGGTTGAAGAAACAATTCATGTCACATAATCAATGATCTGGTTTCAATAATACACAGGAGGTTGCAAGATTAGACATGGCGAAATATGATAAAAATTAACATTATAATTAGCATCAACATCAATATGGAAGCAGCAGCTACACACACACACATATATATATATATAGATATTTAGATATACGAATATATAGATATTATATATGTCTATATATATATATATATATTTTATGTGGCTATTGTTGTAATAGAGGAACCAAGTGGAAATGGTCACACTACACGAATACACTTATTTAATGCGAGCGTAGGTAGATAGAGATAGATGAATTGCAAATGGAAAAGTTATAATAGTTGGGAAGAAAAGGCTGTTGCAGTTGGGATATATAGACACCTTTGATAGGGACTCAAAGCAAAGGCTATAGTTGTGAAAAAAAATGACACTATTTCCCTATGCCATCGCATCATATGACTGCTATTTTAATTAATTTATTATTATTTATTTAGTTTTTAAATGATAATAAATAAATAAAATAAATTTAAATGGTTCAATATACACGTATTTTCTAAAAGGGTGTCAACCAAAGGTTCTTGTGAACTGTTATAACATTTTAGAAAAAAAGGCATCTTTTAGATGAAAGGTAATGTATATCTTAATGGTGGGTGTTTATAAATTTCACATGCAAAATCTAAAGGCTACCCAAACCTTGTAGTTTTTTAAAAAATACACCATCTTTCTAAATTACAAAAGTTTTAGAAGATTTTCTTTTTTTTACAAAACTTCTTCAGGAATTCTTAAGAGATATTCTCTATTCTTTCTGTATTTATCAATGACTAGAGGATAGAATTTCATTTCCTTACGTTTTCGTATTTAGATGTTTTTAATGCCATTTAGATTCATGCATGTATAAAAATCATAATTCTGTATATAAAAATTTCTAACAATGACAACGTAGTAATTCAAGATTTCAAAATCCTTATGAATTTCAGTGCTCTCTGTTCTGTCCCCCCAAAAACATGTGGCCCATATTTATATTTACATCTTGCTAACAATATTGTTCGATAACTGCTCATGGGGCAAGTAAAATTATGATCAAAGTCATGACCCTTTTTTATACCTTGCCATCTTAATGTTTTCACCGATAACTTCTCTTCAACTTGAATTACGGAAACTGTGAGAAATATTGCACATTTCCTTTTACTTCAGGGTAGAGGTAACACTCAATTGCATGATAAATTTGACCGGAGAATTATATTGTAGGGTAGAGGTGCATAATTAAATTACAATTTATATGATAAATTCTACTTGCCCAAATTAATCGGAGAGTTCTATAGTAGGCTAAAAAAATAGGTCTTATTTGCACAGAATATGATTTTAAATCATTAAATGTTTATTAAGTTTCATTGCATTGGTACATTTTTTATGTTTTGAATTTGGTCCCTAATTTTTTTTATTACAGAGAGTAATAAAAATAAAGAATAGCAAGAAAGCGCACATAAAATTTATATAAATCACCTTTAATATGATAGTTTAAGTCTACTTCAAGGCAATAATTAGATTCCATACACACTCAACATTTTAAAATGACATATGCCTCTTCTATGACTTAAACAGTTCTGAATATATAGTGTGCTATTGGTAGGATATTTGTTCATATTTTACCATATTACTCTAATAATTAAAAATGACATCATCCAACAACATAAAAAAATGTACTTAATTATTATTTTTGGTAATCAAAGTAATACCTAATTAGCCAATAAATACTATGTAAGGAGGGACATCTTAGAGAAAGAGACAATATTACAAGAGCAAGTTGGCTAAATTCAAATTACTTCAAATCCGTTTGTCTGCTCATATCACTATGCAAGCGTGGGAGAGACCTATAAAAGAAAGATAAGACCTCACATGCTCATGTTATTGATGTAACACGGTAATATCCTTGAAAATCTCAGAACTTTCCCAAACTTGCACTTAAAAAAGGTTGTTCATCTGTCTCTCTAACAAGGCAACAACCTCTTAAAAATGAAATAAATAAAAATAAAAACAAAATAAACCTGGCACACTGTCGAGAATTCCCAAGCCTTAGTATTTGGTCGATCGACCGATATCCCTCGGATCAGCTACTCGAATGTTTTTTATTTCCTTGCTGTTTTTCACATGCTTATAAGTGATACAGACCTCGGTACTAAAGAATATTAACTGAATCATAAATGTTACATGACTTTGAAGAAAAGTTTTAAAGCATGTTTGGTAAAATCAGTTCTAACCAAAATCATATGCTACAATTATCAAAAAAAGTGAGCTACATTATAAAGCTCTCGTATTTTATAATTTTTAGTTCAAAAGTTTCAGTTTTAATCACACTACTCAACATCCTATTAAATAATTATAATAAGAATACATGCATATGATATATATAATATGTAATCACTTTTGTCTTGTATCATACGAGTTAACTTGAAGATGCATGGCTTAGAATAATCAAGGTGCTAGCTAGCCTAATTGCATAGGCTTATACACAAATTGTTTGATAGTTGGGAGTTCTCATGTTCAAAGTCTAATAAAGGGTATCTAAGACTCTTTTTAACTACTAGCTCAATTTATTAAGGATTCTTTACCTTGTTATACTCTATCTTTCTGGCTTATACACAAGTAGGTTGATAATCTAATAGACTATTTATATTAAATCTAAATTTAAAGGTGTACATTCAATGAATTAAAAAACTGAATATAAAATTTTTGAATAAACCTAAAACAAAGGTATCAAAAAATAAATATCCCATTTGTTAACATTTAATATTCGTTCTTGGGAAGGCTCAAACAACAAGTTTTATCTTTCGACACAAGTAGCTCTGACTCATGCTGATATTACATTGCATGTGGGGGTGTTTTGGTCACGTTCATACGAATAGCTATAACTGTTTGCTCCTCCTACGCTAAAAAAACAAATGAAGACAACTTGTCATTATGAAGACAAAACATATCTTCCAACGATCTCATGTACCTAACACAATTCTAAGTACTGTCCAAGTTCATGTCTAGTAATTGGTGGAGACCTATAATAAAGAATATCAATCAATAATATTTGTACAATATTCTAAATCTCATATGAGAATACAAGAAAATCTAAGGTTGATTCTAAACGACGGATATTACCAATACAGATGGTAAGATACTTCTACTCTCTACCTCATCAATAAATTAGTTTTCTGCATACAAGTTATCATGCTTTGAAGATAAGGGAATTAAAATAAATTTTATATTAAGATATAACTTGCGAGTGAGTGGATATATAAATATATATATATATATATTATGTACGTAAAATTGTAGTAATTAAGTAGGCGAACAGGCTGGGGGAGGTGGGAGCATGGAGTTTTCTGGACCCACGATTAGTGTGACCGGTTTGTTGCTGGGATGAGAGACAGCCAACCACTGATGATGGAGCCTTTTGGGTCCGGTCTTCGAGATTGCGTATCCACGACCGACTGAGCTGGTTCCTACTTCTGATTCCCAATATTAGCTCGCAAGTGTTAACGTATATGGGTGCCAAAGAACCTTCTATTCACCTTTTAACACCCTACCAAGGATATCGTTTTCTTTGATTTTTTTAGGACCAATCCAACATGTGATTTGATCTGCGAGAAGCAGCAACTTACTCCTAAAAACGAATGGACAGCTTTGAGAAAGTAATTTTGGGTTGGTTTTTTTAGGCTAGGAGATGTATATGCCTAGTGGTATGGCCGTTAACGAGACTTTTAGGATTGAATTTCGGTTTCGTTAGAGTTATTAATAAAAATTAATTTATTCTCCATCTCTCAACAATACGAGTCAGCATTCTATGTCGATGCTACCAAAGCTAAGAGCTTTGGAATAAATCTAACATAAATTATATAATAAGCATTGAATGACCGGGAGCAATATAATTCTCTCAACTCAAGGATATCCGTTTGTTAGTGTTTTTAAAATAAGTAAAAATAATTTTATTTTAAAAAATGAGAATTTTTTTTAGAATTGTATCGAGAGTGTTTTTGAAATTTTTGCCTCAAAAGACGTATAAAAGTCTTTTCCAAAAACTCCTAAAATAATACCAAACGGAGTGTGCTCACAACCTTAGAAGCTCTTGAACTTGTGAGGTCATGAACTTGGAAGCTTGCGGCCTTGAGAGGCAGCAACCTTAGGAGCTCAAAACCTTAGAAGCTAATAGCCATGTGAGCTTGCAACCGTGGGAGCTTGCGACTTTGGAAGCTCACAGACTTGTGAGGTTGTGACCTTGGCAGCTCACGACCATGTAAATTTGGTAAGTTCGAGATTTATTTTGTATTTCAAATTCACCTCATGTTCAAATTTAATTAATATGAAATTTAACGGATTTGCTCTCATAAACCCTAATTGTATACGTTATTAATATCATTCATTTACATTATACATAATATTTTTTAGTTAATAAACTCATTTTCTACCCTTATAAATATTTTAAAAAATTGAAAATGTTATCGTTAACAATTGTCGAAAGGGTATTATTTGATTGCTAAGAAATTCAAACCTAAGATATTAGCTACAATTTTTCAATATTTTATTCCAAACAATGACAACATTCTATGACACAAATAGTAATTATTAGTAACCATATGCATCCCACCGTAATATGATAGTAGCTTCCCATGATATTAAATTAGAAACCGCTGGTATTCTACCACAATACTTTGTAGTAGCCCACCATGATACTCAAAGTTATAGTAATTAACAATATCCGATTTGGTGACTGCTAGTATACTACCATGATAATTGAAGATACGCAGATAAGATACAAAATAATAGGGGAATTTCACCAATACCATTATTTAAGATTTGCTTTTTATAAATATCATACATGTTTTTTTATAGTATAACTTAACATATAATATGATTCAGCATTCCACGTTGATGATACCAAAGCTAAGGGCTTTGGAATAAATCTAACATAAAATATATAATAAGCATTGAATGACCGAGAGCAATATAATTCTCTCAACTCAAGGATATCCGTTTGGTAGTCTTTTCAAAATAGGTAAAAATAGTTTTGTTTTGAAAAATAAGAATTTTTTAAGAATTGTACTGAGAGTGCTTTTGAAATTTTTGTCTCAAAAAGCATACAAAAATATTGCCAAAAACTTCCAAAATAATGCCAAATGGAGCGCGCTCACAACCTTGGCAGCTCTCAACCTTGTGAGGTCATGAACTTGGAAGTTTGCAGCCTTGTGAGGTAGCAACCTTAGGAGCTCAAAACCTTGGAAGCTAGCAGCCTTGTGAGCTTGCAACCTTGGGAGCTTGCGACTTTGGAAGCTTGCAAACTTGTGAGGTTGTGACCTTGGCTGCTTGCGGCCATGTAAATTTAGAAAATTCGAGATTTATTTTGTATTCTAGATTCACCTCATGATCAAATTTAATTCATATGAAATTTAACAGATTTGCTTGTATATGTTATTAATATCTTTCATTTACATTATATATAATTTTTTGAGTTAATAAACTCATTTTCTACCCTTATAAATATTTTTAAAAAATTGAAAATGTTATTATTAACAATTGTCGAAAGGGTATTATTTTATTGCTAAGAAATTCAAACCTAAGATATTAGCTACAATTTTTCAATATTTTATTCCAAACAATGACAACATTCTATGACACGAATAGTAATTATTAATAACCATATGCATCCCACCGTAATACGATAATAGTTTGTCATGATATTAAATTAGAAACCGCCGGTATCCTACCACAATACTTTGTAGTAGCCCACCATGATAATCAAAGTTACAGTAACCAACAATATCCAATTTGGCGACTGCTAGTATACAACGATGACAATTGGAGATTGACTGATAAGATACAAAGTATTAGGAGAATTTTCATAAATACCATTATTTAAGATTTACTTTTTATCAATATATAAATATTATACATGTTTATTTGTAACATAACTTAACATATTATATGAATGATAGTTTGGCATAATTTTTTTTACATTTGGCATGAATAAACACAACTTTTAAAAAAGTGGCATAACATGTAATTTTCTCAAAATATAACAAGCAATAAGCCTCTATTGCGCTACAGACCTCCAAACTATTTAAAAAAAAATCACAAAAAAAAAAACCAAAGTATTTGCATTTTGTAAACTCCATAAAAAGAATTACAAAACACACACACCAAAGACCAAAACAAAAACAAGAACCACAAAAAACCACCCAAAAAAAAAAAAAGGAAAAGAAAAACAATGTTGTTGTAGGTGGTGAGTTATCTCCTTGCGAAATAATATAGATTTGCATATCAAGCGTTGTATGAGTCGAGTTCTGAGGGACAAAATGCGGTGCAGATCCACTCCACAATGGATTTGATGGTCAGCAGAAAATTGCATTGAGCTTTCCATCTACTTCTCATTTCTACTACAAATTTAGATAATCGCCATGATGTAGTTGCGGAACAAGGAGGTGGGGACAACACCAAGATATGACGGCGATGACGATTGATGGCGACACATGATATTAAAATTTCGAATTTAATTTTCTAGGATTATTTTGGTATTTAAATTTAAATTTAGATTTGGATTTATCTCGTAGGAGTGTTTCAAATTTAGTTAAGGTTTATCTTTTTGGTAGTTTTGATCTTCAAAATATTTTAAAATGCAATTTTTCTCTAATTTTATTTCATAGAGTTGATGATTGATTAATGCTATTTAATTTTTAGTTTCCTCCTCTTGAATTCTTGTAATCCTTTTATTTCTCTTCCTCTATTTCAATTTTTCTCTTGATTTTCTACCTCTTCTCATTCTAATTCTCTTTTCTTGACAACCGAGTGTATTTAATTTTTAATTTAATTTTTATTTTATTTTGTTTTATTTTATTTTTAATAAAGGAAGAAGAAGAAGACGGAGAGGAGGAGGAAGAAAAAGAATCGATGACCAAGTAAAAGGTGAAATGCTCACGTGAGAATAAGAATTCTGCTGGGCCGTGTTCAAGGGGTTGAGTGGGCTCCGTGGAATCTACTCATGGTCAGAATCAATGTGTAATATTGCTGCCTTTAACTGGAAAACCTCCCTTTGTTTCCAGCATTCACAATGCTGGCCCAAATTGAAAGTAGTCAAAAAGAAGACTGAGGCTTCAACATGGTTGACGGGCAGAAACAAGTTCACCTTTTCGGTTTTGACAGTCCGTTATTCATGTCCTATTCCACGCATGAATGACCAAATTAGCATTTGATTCATATTCCTAAAACGTCAATGACAATAGTATTTATCGCCAAAAAAAAGAAAATGAAAATGATCGTATATGATATTCTATTTTATTTTGTTCTCCCAGACACATAATATTTCAAATACTATATTTACATTTTTGTGAATTTTGAAGCTTGTAAAAAAAATTTTAATTTTTAAGTAATCTAAAAATGACAATCAAATGTCAAAATTTGACATATGCTAAACTTAATTCAAAGCATGATATATGTCAAATTTTACATGGGTACTTTTTTAAGGCTGCTTTTAGCTTTTGTAACCACTTGTAACCACCTATAGTAATTTGTGAAGCCTAAAAATTTGAGAAGCACGTCAAGTTGCTTTTTTACTACAGCTTCTGCTGTCATAATTTAAACTTATTAAACTAACTTTATTTATAAAACACAATTTAAATCTACCTATTTTTATTAACAAATTAGAATAACAACACTACAAAAATTTAGAATTTTTTGTAATGTAATTTTTTATAATGTTGTTGTGCTCTTTTTATTAGAGTATTTTTTTTACTTTCTAAAAATATATTATTATTTAAAAATAAAATTATTTTTTATTATTTTTATGCATAAATAATATGTATGTTGATCTTAAAATTAAAATTAAAAATTAAACTATAAATATGCTTAGTAAGGAATAGGGTGTTTGTGGGTGATTTACATATTTTTTTTTTTAAACCACCAACCAAACCAAAAATAAATTTTATTTTTGGGTGATTTAGATGGTTTATTTGTTTATAAAAACTAAATCGAACCAAATCATTTATAAGCAATTTGGGTGATTTGAGCTTAATATTAAAAAAGTTTTTAGTATTTAACAATAATTCCAAGACGTTTAAAAGTTCACCATTTAAGGTTTTAATACAAACCAAAATCTAAACTAAAAAGTCACAATAATACAAATCAAAGTTTACTAACAAGTAAACTAAAGAGTTAAAAGTACAACTAAATAATATAAAACAATACAATTAAATTTTATACTTGAATTAAAGCTTTCAAGTACTTTGTTCTTTAATTTGATTTTGTTTTTTTGGATGCTGATTAGTGATGCCTAATGTTATTTTAGTACGATAAAGGGAAAGTGTAATTACAAAATATGGAAATGTTTATCTTATATGTGTAGAACTTTTTGATAAGTAATGAAAAATAATCTATATAAAAAACATAATAAAAATTATCTTGTATAAAAAATATTTTAAAACTAAATAATTATATATTGGGTGGTTTCAAGGTGGTTTGAACAAACGGTTTAGGAAGACATTTTGGGAGCTTTGAAAAGCCCAAACTACTAACCAAACCACCCAAACTTATTTATGTAAAAACCACCCAAAACTGTCCAAAAATCGTAAAAAAAATCATCAGTTTTGTTCGGTTTGGTTTGGATTGAGTGGTTTAACAAATTTTTTGAACACCCCTAATAAGGCATGCATAATATTGCCATTATACATCTCCATTGTAATTATATATGTAGCTTACCAAAAAACTATGATTTTGCTTCTAATATTCACAACAACTCTGATAAAAATTTACCAAACGTCTATTTGCTTTTGCTACACAGTACAGTAAAAGCAACAACATAACATAACAATGTCAAACTGGCCCTATATTTGGTTTCCTATTCAAATGCTAAACTTTGGATAGGCACACTAAGACCATCTTTAATGCAAATAATAATACCAATACGTTTTTTGATACCAAAAATTTAAAAATAACATATGTTGGATGTGTTATTTTGATTTGTACTCTAGTACATTATACTGTTGCAAATGTTATATTATTTTAAGACCCAATTGCTAAATTTATATTTTATCTTAATGAAGCTATAAAAATTTTACAAGTGAGCTTTCAATTTAAATTAATTTAAGAATATAAATATTGTAATAATAAACCATTACATGGACCAACAGAATCAATCATTAAACATTGACATATGATATATTTGGTATCAAATTGATGATTAAATATAGCATATGTTAAACTTAACACCAAGAATAATGTTGTATCAAAGAGTAATTTTACTACTCAAATGTTAAATTTTGACATCAACGCACCAATTTAATAGTGCATTTAAAATGACCTAATTTATCATTGTGTTAGAGACTCTTACAATGTTATAAGGTCTTGGATTTTTTAGAGTCTTATTTGTTTTATGAAAAAATATAGTGTGGTTGATTGTCGTTGAGTTGTTAATTCTTTGGGACAATTTTAATATTTCCTCTTTGAGTTATACGACTATTTTTAATCTCCCCCAAACTAAATGTACATATAGTACCTTTTTTTATTTATGATTGTGTTTTAAAAGAGCAATCATATTTAACCTTATAGGATTATAACCCCGCCACTAACAAATAGTCTCAATTTAAAAGATATACTATATAATAGATTAAGGTCTATAATTTTGTGAGTAATATTACTCTATGCAGACAAGAAGAATTTTTCATTTTAAAATGCCCTTCATTTTTCTTCAGATTGATTTTGGTCTTTAGTTCATTTAGCTTATGAATCATAATAGTTAATACCTAATCATTTTACCATCAAGCAATAAAAGTAAACTTCAATATATGTTTATACTAAAATTTATCGTACTTTAAGTTTCATTTAAAAGCTACATTCACTTTCACGTTTCAACAACTGAAAATTTTACTATGATGATGAACATTAAGAAAAAAAATTACACCTTATGTATGTCAGACTCTGTGTTTATCTCTCTATCTTAATTCAAAATTGCTGCCTTCAATATAAATGCAACTAGCACTTGGGCTATGTACGGTTTAGTCCTAAACCGTTAGGTTTTTAAGACCAGGCCGTTTTGGCGATTTGGGAAAATTTAGGCCGAACTAAACCATTTAAGGTATTGGACCAGATCGGACTTAAAATGGCTCAGTTCGGTTTGAACCGTGATTGGGACTTTTGTATTAGATTTTATACTTTCAAAACTCTAAATATCCAAACAACTAAAAACAACATTATTAAAAAAATAATAATAACAAGCAACAAAAATAAGACACAACATAAACCAATCTAAAACAAAATATAAATAATGCAGTTATTTAAACTCCAAAATCTAAATATAATAATACAATCATTTAAATTTCAAACGCTAAATGTAATAATATAGTCATTCAAACTCGAAGATAGTAAATGTAATTAAGAAAAAAGCGAACACCAATGATCAATCTACTGAAAAAGGTAGTGTGATTACATCATGATTCTGAAATAAAAAATTAAAACTAATAATCTTTATATGTATAGCAAGCATCACCCACCCACACGTCTTCCCAAAACCTAACCCTCCATGCGTCACCCATCTTTAACGTGATATGGGCCAAAGCATGAATTTCACTGCATACCAATTTAAATTAGACATGTAAATTTTGAGCCAAAGAAAAAAACATAAAAAGTTTTGAACAGGGCATAGAGAATTTACTTTGATCAATCTGCAAGTTAAAAAATAACATAACTTTGTTTCCTAAACGTCAGACTTTAGTCTCCTTTATTTCGTCTCTTATGTATGCCAGTCATGCTATTGGACTCTGTATTTGAAGATTGTGCATCAGTTTCAGATGCAAGATTTGATCTAAGTTTGGAGCACAAAAATAAAATATTAAATCCTAAAGTTAATTTTTCAAAAATGGTTATTTTGTCTCAGAGAATTGTACAAAGCTATTTCATGGCATTTTTATCCAAGCATACCCATATAACTTGCAACTACTAACACATTTTTACTACTTGCATGACAAATCTAACAGACTAATCACTAACACAATCTAATGCAATCTTTGACAGAGTTTTCGTCTCTACAAAACCTCTTCAATACCAGAAACCACCTTCTTTACTTGTCATACACCTGCACAGCTTCAATTTGAAACAAAGCAGGTAAAAATAAAATCAATCCAAACACAACATGCAATCAAACCAATGTATCCCAAGTACACAAAGTACCAAAAAATTCTTATCAATCCCAAATCAAGACTACTTTTAACCTCTTTTCATAAAGCAATCAGTGATCACTATCGATATTCTATGTTAGAACAAATTAAAGGTTTTAGATTTCTTTATTGTAAGCAGAGAAATGTAGTAAATGTTCTATTAGAACATTAAAAAAATAATTATATATAAATCAGCCTGTTGAATATCCGTTGTTATATAACTAATACCCTTAGTACAGAAAAGTAAACAAGCTAGCTCTTGTGCGGCTGCAACTACATACTTGTAACATTCTTTAATATTATCGGATAAATCCAAAAAATCATATTTAATTTATTGCCCTGTCTTGTTAAAGGCTACTTGTTGGGTTCTTTATTTATTTATTTATTTTTCTTTGCGTAACTGTTTGGGTCATCTCTTTTGGTATATATACTACCAAAATGTACAGAGTAACAAAAAAGCAAGCGCAAAAAAGAGTAAACAAGCATATAAGTACAATCCAACAACAATCTAAAAATTCAATTACACATGAGTTTTAGAACTTCTAGTTTTGGTTAAAAATGTATTATTGAGTTTACAATTTATTTTTCCTTCAGCTTAGGTTTTTCTCTTGCAAAGTTGATCTTTATCTTATTATTGTTCATG